>RJWJ010033547.1:0-17829 GCA_004363605.1 Indri indri | reverse complement strand
TATACTTCTGATCCAGATGAAACAGTATTTAGTGTTGTATTAATAGTAGGAAAGCACCGAGAGAATCTGAAGACCATGCTTTTAATTGGTTTTAAGAAGTGAATTATTTGACTGAATCTCCTTTGTTAAAGTATGTGTGACCTTGTGTACATTTGTATTTCTGAAGGTGTTAGTGATAGTGTAGTATCTTTTCAAGATAGTATTTTTCTCTTTTCAAGAATTTGATTTCTCCCTTTAAATCTTACAGAACAGTTATTTTTTAAGTAAGTGCTAATAAACTGTTTCACACAAGACACGCAAATTTTTCTTTAATAATCAAAACTATGTTTATACTAATTTAAATGAAAAGAGTATAAAATTTTATTTTGAAAAATTTGTTTCTGTTTTCAAACTATTTCTATTCTTATGGAGATAAAGCTTGTTTTCATGAAGTTATTTACTCCTTACAAGGAGTAAATTAAAGTTATTTACTCCTTACAAGGATGATGAACTGTGATGGCAAATTTTTCCAACATTTATAGACTTTATGTCAGAATCTTAGTTCAGCCACATGGGCCAGACTTGGGCATTTCTGGCATGAGTGCTAGACTGCTGGGGGCTAAGAGTAGATTACAGATGTGAGTCTGGCATCTAGAGTCATTACTTTAAATGTTACGAGGTCTTGGGAAAGCTATTTAAAACCCCCGTTTGACATAGAGCATCTACCAGGAGAAGACAAGGCCTGGAAATAATTCTTATAGTAAAGGATAAATTCTGGATTTGATCAAGAAATGGGTTTGGACTCAAGGGCTCAGTTTTTACAACTAGGGTCTCAGCAGTGGTAGTAGACCAGCAGGAAGGCTGAGTTAATGTTGGAATTCCAAACTTCTGACACCTGCCATGTGGATTATACTAAATATTTAAAAATTTGAATGTTAAAATTTATATCCAAAGGAATACTATTTACATTCATTGTTAGGTAAAATATAACACTCATCTGCAGTATGAATGCATCATTTTAATTAACTTTTTTTAATAGACTTTAAGCATTACAATTGCTTTGCTGTATGCTGTGTTGGAGGAGCAAATATTTATAGTTTTAAATAGACTTGGACTAATTTGGATTTTGGTCTGTTGATTATTACTTACGATTTATACTGAGAACAACCAAAATAAGTTTAGCATATTGAGTTGAAGTTAATAATTTAGTGATGTTTCTTTTTTTCCTTCATTTCATTAACAAACATTTGCTTTAGATACAAAGATCCTTTGATACGAAGAAATACACAAGGTGGTAAAGGGATTCCCCCAACTGCTGTCACCTCACTACCAAACACATATACCTGCACGATTGTTTATGGCCCATGTCAGTGCCTCTTCTCCTGTAGACAGAAAATCACCTTTACTAGGTTTACTAAAAATGCAAATGCCTCTAAATGTACCTTCAGAATGAGTAAGAAGATGTTACCAAGAACAAATTCTTGAGAACCATGGGTAAAGGATTGTGGCTCCCACAAATTGGGCGAAGAAAATGGTTTGGCGTGAGCCAAAAATGAAAAGAATCTTGAGTCAATGTGAAGTTAAAGGGGATCAAGTTAACCCAGGTAGAAAGAGAAGAATTGAGGAAGTTAGGCTAGTCAGGTGCCTTAAGGCTAATTCAGGAAGACTGCTCTGAGCAAGGAGAAGGGAATGGAAAGTACCTATAAACACCAGATGGGAAAAAGAATAAGTAACTCAGGAAGCAGAAAGTAGCCACTGAGGGAAATCCTCCTACTCTATCCCCCAGGCCAGATTCTAAAAGTAGTTAATCCACTTCCTTATCAGGACTAGCTGTAATTTATACAGATAGAAAAAGCATCTCCTCCTGCTCCCACCAAACAGCCCATCATTTTATTTTTATTTTTCCCCAACTTTTAAAAATTTAAACGACCATAGAATTCAGAAGGATGGTACAGTGAATATTCATATTAGCCACATACATTCAACAACTGTTAACATTCTGCCATATTGGCAGGCTCTCTCTGAACCATTTGAATGTAGGTTTCAGGCATCATACTCTTGATCCCTAAATGCTTCAATATGCATCTTATAAGAGTCAAGACATTCTTCTAAGAAGCCACAATGCTATTACTGCATCTAGGAAAATTAACAGTATTCCTTATTATCAACCTGTATTCTCACATCCCCAGTTGTCCTCATAATGTCTTTTATAGCTATTTTTTCTGTTCATTGTCTTTGTTGTTTTGAACCCGGATCTGATCAAGTCAAACATGCCACATTTGGTTGTTGTGTCTCTTTAGACTCTTATCATAATGTTTTCATCTAGAATAGTTCCCCCACTTTTTATTCATGATGTTGATTTTTATCAAGAGTCCAGGAGAGTTTTTGTGTAAAATTTTCATATTCTAGATTTGTCTGATTGCTTCCTCATACTGCTGTTTAACTTGTTCTTAGTCTGTCCTCTGTTTTTCCCCATAAATGTAATGATAGGTCTAGAGGCTTGATTAGACTCAGGTTAAACATTTTTGGCAAGGACACTTCGTAGTTGTACATCCTATGAGGAAGCACATAAAGTTGGTTGTCTTACACTCTTAGTGCTCAGTCAGGTTTAATCACTTAAGTCAAGTAGTGACTACCAGATCTCTCCATTGTGAAGGTACTTTTACTCCATGTAATTATTAAGTAATTCTGGAGAGAGATAATGGCATGTATAAATACCCTGATCCCCAACAACCTTCCTTCCAGTGGTTTGGAATCTATTGATGTTCCTCGCTGATAACAATTGTTACATTAACAGCCAGCAGACCAATTGTAAAATACCTAAAGGATGACTGGGGAAAATAGAGGAGGGTTGAGGGAAGAAACATAGAAACTGGGAAATAGGGAAACCAATTCCAAAAGATTTGCCTAGGCCCTGCCCTATTTACACCCTGTTTACACTCTGTTTACATTCAACTGTTCCCAGAGTCATGAGAATTTTAAGGTAAGGCTGTCTTGAAGCAATGAGCAAAGAAAGTCTCTTGCTCAGGGACCTCACCTTGTTAAGAACTTAATGCATTTCAGTTAGGGGTGTTTCTTGACAGCAGCATAGAATAACGAGTACTTGAATACAAAATACTCAGATTTTACTTTCCTATTTGAGATTAAATTCTGAATACTTTTAGTTGGCTAAACACATGGTTAGGCTTAGCCATAAAATAATTTTGTGAATCCATAAAGCTTATATTTGCAGTAAGTAGTATCAAAGAAAATATTTTCTTTACTTTTTATATTAGAAAATAAATAATACTCTGAGGTTTACCTCTTAAGAAATATCCCAGAGGTTTGCTGGGGTTCTCCTGGTAAATATGGGGAACTCGGGAAGTATTTGCCAGGGCATATGCTTTAATAACTCCCTTCGACTGTCATCAGTGCTGTAGTTGTCTATGAGAAATAAATCAGGCATTTTCTAATGTGGGTTTTAGTCTGTTAACTGATTTTAAAAATCGTGAATCAGTGAATGTTTGTGCCAGGAATAACAAAGTAGTATGTAAGTTGCTGAACTTGGGCCTGTTTTATACCATCGGGTGAGAGCTAGAGCTGGGGGAGAGATCTTCCTGGATGAATGGTTAACAGAAGACTCATCCTTTTTTCTTTTCCTGTGTATTACCAGTGAAGAGTGATGGATGGTTGTGGGAATAAATCATGTAGAAGGTACCTGGGATTTGTGAGGATTAGCATTTTAGAATGTATACCTGTGAATATTGTTTGGATCCTGATTTGAAAATCAACTGTTAAATTTATGAAATAATATGAGAAATTTGTACCCAGAGAGTATATTGGATGATACTAAGAAAATCTTATTATATTTTAAGTTCGATAATGAAATTGTGGTTATTTTCTTGATGTCTTCTATATTTTTGAAGGTAAATATGGAAATATTCATAGCTGAAATGATGTGATGCATGAGATTTGCTTCAAAAGAATCCAGGGGATGGGGATTAAGTGGATGGGAGTATAGATGAAACTTGATTGGTCATGACTTGATGATTGTTCAAGCCAGTTGATAGATACATGGGGGTTTATTGAACAATTCCCTCTACTTTTATATAGGTTTGAAATTTTTTCATAAAAATTAAAAAGAAAAAGAATGTCACTGTAAGAGAAGAAAGCAAGTTCTCACATAGATGATCCTCATCAGGGTACCAATTTTAATATCAAGTTATTCTGAAACTGTTCTTTGTCATTTTATATTCCTATACTAATCCATTTATCCATTAATTACTTAATCACCTATTTCATATACATTTGTCTTATTTGGTAAATACTAGAGATATAAAAATGAAAAGGATGTGGACCTTACCTTTAAGCAGTTGAAAGTTGAAATTTTTATAAAAGGAAATTTTTACCCCATTTTTAAAAAATTTCAAGCCCACAGAAAAGTTGAAGTGATAATCTGATGAACACCTGCATACTTTCTACCTGGATTCACAAATTTCCAAAATATTATCACTGTTGGACTTTTGCTGTTTCTGTCTCTGTTTCTCGATCTCTCTATGTATGTATGAATATATGTGCATAAAGTTTTCTTTTGCTGAACCACTTGAAAGTATATTGTAAACATTGTAACAGTTCTCCCTAAATACCTAAGTGTATATTCCCTAAGAACTCTTAGATTTTCCACAATAATCGCAATTTAACATGGCCAAGAAACTTAACACTGATACATTAATGAAAAATATAATCTATATTCAAATTTATCACAAAAATGTTTTAAACCTTTTAGTTGCTTGTTTTGGATCCAGGATCCAAATAAAGTAATACATATTGTATTTAATTGCCATGTAAAAGAGTTTCTTCTACCTTTTTTTGTTTTTTATTGTTTCAGGTTTATTGTGGTATAATTGACATATAACAGATTATATATATTTAAAATGTTTATTAAGTAGTAAAATATCAAATAATATTAAAATGATAAACATATTAAAATATTTATACATTTAACATATGTATACATCTGTGAAACCATCACTAACATCAAGATAGCGAACATGTCTGTCACCCAGAAAAGATTCCTAATGCCCTTTGTAATCCTTGCCTTCCAAATCTCTGCAATTCCCCCATTTCCTATCCCCAAGCAACTACTGACCTGCCTCTGTTTTAATTTTCATTTCCTAGAATATTTTAAAAAGGAATAATATAGTGTATACTCTATTTTGTCTGGATTGATATGTTCAGAAGAGTTATTCTGAGATACATCCAGGTTGCATGTATCAGTAGTTCATTTTTTAAAATTGCTCATTAATATTCTGTTGTATGGATCTACCACAGTTGTTTATCCATTTTCCTGTTAATAGACATTTGGGTGATTGCAAATAAAATGGCTATAGATATTTATGTACAAGTCTCTGTATGGGTATATGGTTTCATTTCTCCTAGATTAATACCTGGAGGTGGAATGCCTGGATCATCTATTGGTGTATGTTTAACTTTTAATCAACCTACCAAACTTATGTCCAAAGTGACTGTACCATTTTGCATTGTGTCCATTAGTGTCTGAGAGTTCCAGTTCCTCTACATCTTGCTAATACTTGGTATGGCTAGCCTTTAATTTTAGCTGTGGTGTCTCACTGAAATTTTACTTTGCGTTTTCCTGATGACTGATGATGTTGAACATCTTTTTATGTGCTTATTTGCTATCTGTATCTTCTTCAGTGAAGTGCCTTTTCAAATCTATTGCACATTTTTAAAGTGGGTTGTTTTCTTATTACTGGTTTTGGAGAGTTCTTTATATTTTCTGCATACAAGTTATTAGATATGTAATTTGTAAATATTTTCTTCTAGTCTGGGGCTTGTGTTTTTAAATGGTGACTTAAGGACCAATGTTTTTATTTTGAAGAAGTCTGATAATTATTTTTTTTGTGCATGCATTGTCTTTTGCTATAGAATCCGAGAAATCTTTGCCTAAGTTAAGGTTACTAAGATTTTCTCCTATGTTTTCTTCTAAAAATCTTTATAGTTTTAGCTCTTACATTTAGTTCTGTGATCCATTTTGACTTAATTTTTATGTATGATGTGAGGTAAAGGTCTAAATTTATCTTTTTGTACGTGGATATTCAGTTGGCCCAGCTCCATTTGTTGAAAGATTGCCCATTCATTCCCTACTGAATTGCTTTGGCATCCTTGTTAAAAATCAGTTGATCATATATGTATGAGTCTATTTCTGGACTCTGTTCCATGAACTATTTGTTTGTCTCTATGTCAATACCATACTATCTTGATTACCATGTCTTAGTCCAGGGGCGGGGAACCTTTTCATGTTGGAAGGCCACATTAATTTAGCTGTAATCAAATAAGTCCACATTCAAGAAACTTCAATTAGATATACTTAAAAATGTATATTATTTTATAAAAATCTAACTACTATGTAATTAATAATTTCAAAAATGAAAACTCTTTGCTAATTTTAAAGTTAACTAAGCTTTTAAGGACTTTTTTCTGTCTGCTTTTTGTTGGAAAGCATTTGAATATTTCGTTGCAGCATGGAGGTCCACAGTTTCAGTTGATCCTCTACATGGGTATCAGTCATTTGTGACCTTAAGGGTGTCTTGATTTGGGTTAGGTAGGAGAATGTAGATTCATAGCAGTAAGTGGCTGAAAGACAAGAAAGCATTTTTCAGGCATGTTGCCAGAGGCATGGGTATTCTACTGCATTTTTCCATATTTCATTTGGATCTTTCTAAGCATCAATGACTTTAAAATGTCATCTACTGAGAGCTCAATTAATTCCATCTGTAGTTCTTTAGATGCCTTGATGATTTCAACTAGGTGAGGCCGAAATGCTAATTTGAGTGTGATGTCATGATTTTCAAAGTCAGTGAACCATTCATGTTCTCAGAGAGATAAAATGGTGGTTAACACCGGTCCCTGCAGTAGCCAACATACTTTAGAATGATACGGCAAATCTATAGTGGATACCTCATCCTTTGACTTTAGCTCGTTGTGAAATTGACCATGCCGTGTTGCATTTGCATGAATATAGTTAACAATATTTATAACGTGTTGCAAAGTGTCACTTAAAATAGTAGCTTTAGCACAGAGATCTTGCTGATGCAAGATACAAGAGGAAATGAGAGCATCTGGATCCGTTAATACTTTTTTTTTATCTGTGCAATAAACCTTCATGTTTTTCTCCTTCAGAGCAGCATGCACAGGCTGCTTCTAGTCTGCCATCTTGGTGCCCTCCCCCCCAATTCTTTATATTCTTACCAATATTTTTTCTATGTATTCCATTAATTATTGAGAGAACAATATTGGAATATCCAACTATAATTGTGGATTTGTTTATTTCTTCTTATAGTGATGTCAGTTTTTACTTTACGTATTTTGAAACTCCGCTAGTAGGTATGTAAACAATCATGGTTATTATATCCTCTTAATGTTTTGGCTCCATTATCATTCTGAAACTACGTTTATTATCTCTGGCAGTAATATTCTTTTATGTTGTCTATTCTATTTGATATTAATATAGCCACTTCAGCTTTCTTTTGATTAGTATTTACGTAGTATATCCTTTTTCATAGTTTTCCTTTAACCTGTTTCTGTCTTTACTTTCGAAATGCAGTTTCTTGTAAGGAACATATAATTAGGTCTTGCTTTTGTATTTTGATAGTCCGGTGGTATTTATACCACTACTTAAATGTGATTTTCGATAATGTTAGGTTTAAATTTGTCATCTTGTAATTTGTTTTGTCTTTATTCCATCTGTTCTTTATTCCCCTTTTCCTTTATTCTTTCTTTCTTTGGATACATCGAAACTTTTTCTGAAAATTTCTTTTCATCTCCTTTGTTGACTTATTGGCTTTAATGTTTTGATTTATTGTATGTTTAATTTACTATAGTATACCTTTATGTGATATTGTTCTACTTTGCATATGGTATGGGAACCTTACTGTAGTATCATTCTTTCTCCCCTTCCAGTATTTGTGCTATTGTTGTGAAAGATTTTACTTTTATATATGACATGCACTCACACTACATTGTTAATGTTTTTGTTTTTATTTAAATATTCAATTATCTTCATTAATAAGCAATATATTTCATATATTTATCATGTACTTATTTTTTTCCAGCATTATTTCTTTATCTTTGTCTCTATTTCTATTTGGTATCATTTTACTTTCACTTAAGTGGCTTACTTTTAACATTTCTTGTAACATAGGTCTGTGTGTAATGAATTGTTTCAGCTTTTGTATGTCTGTAAAAGTGTATTTCACCTTGCTTTGTAAAATATATTTTTGGTGGTATAGAATTCTGTTTTGACAGGCTTTTTCTCCCTTTCATGTTTTGAAAGATGTTTCTCCAGTACCTCATGCAGGAGAAATCTGCTATAGTACTTATTTTTGTTGTTCTTAATGTTTATTTTCCTTTGGGAGCTTTCAGAGTTTTCTTTTTATCATTGTTATTAAGCAATTTGAACATGATTTGTCTTGCTATAGTTTTTTTTTTTACAAATTTTCTTTCTTATATTTGTGTTTTTTGAGCTTCTTGTATGTGAGAGTTTATGGTTTTCATCATATTTGGAAAACTTTCAGCCATTATTTCTTCACATATATTTTATGTCTCACCTCTTTGTGCTTTCCTTCAGAGACTCCAGTTGCACATATAGTGGTCTGTTTATGGTTGTTTTACAGCTTGCTGATTCTCTGTTCATTTCTTCCTTGTCTTTTTTGTTTCATTTTAGTTGGTTTCTATGGCTATATCTCCAAGTTTACTAATATTTTCTTCTACAGTGTCTAATCTGCAGGCCTTTGATCTCATCCAGTGTATTTTTTTTGTCTCGTGCAGTGTAAATTTTGTCTCCTTAAGTAGGATTTGGTCTTATCTTCCATGTATCTACTTAAATTTTTAAACATACGAAATACCATTATAATTACTTTTAATATCCTTGTCAGCTAATTCTAATATCTGTGTCAGTCACCTTCAATTGATTCATTTGTCCACTCATTTTGGGTAGATTTTCCTGGTTCTTTGAATGCCTGGTAACTTTTGATGGGATGCCAGATGTGAATTTTGAATTTGTATACACTGGGTTTCTTTAACATTTTTAAAGTTATAAGACTTCTAGTCAAAGGAGAAAATGTGGAACATTGCCTTGATTCACAATAAAGAGAAGAATGATAAATTTTGTTCATGAATTCATTGAAGTTTCAAAATTATGTGATTAGTGCCTTTTATGAGATAGTTTTTTTCCCTTAAAATTCATGATGATTCTCTACTTTTTCTATATGAATCTGTAAGAATACTTTTCCATGTGTATGTTTTGTTTTGGATATTACTCTGAGAATTCCTATTAAAGTGTCTCTGATTTTGTGTAAGCAATAATTCAAGTTTTTGTATACTTAGATAATCCTTTTATAATGCATGGTTTTCCAAGAGATTCTCTAAGTTTAGGTTTACCAATGTACACAAGTAGTTTCAATTATTTTGTCTTTTTGGTTTGTCTTTTGATCTCATGCAAAATGAGTAAAAATTTTTATATAAACTTGAAGGAAAATATTTTATCTATTTTTTTAGTTGGTATACAATTTGTTTTACTATTAGAAAACGTTAAACTTTTTTAAAAAGTTTACTTTTAACAGTAAAAAGTGGCTGGGCATGGTGGCTTACGCTTGTTATCCCTAGCACCTTGAGCAGCCAAGGTGGGAGGATTGCCTGAGGCCAGGAGTTCAAGACCAGCCTGAGCAAGAGCATGACCCTGGTTACAAAAAATAGCAAAATTAGTTGGACATGGTGGTACATGCCTGCAGTTCCGGCTACTCAGGAGGCTGCAGCGGGAGGATTGCTTGAGCCCAGAAGTTTGCAGTTGCTGTGAGCTATGATCCTGCCACTGCACTCTAGCCCAGGTGACAGAGCGAGAACCTTTCTCCAAAAAAAAAAAAAGTAAAGAAACAGGGTCTGTCTATTGCCCAGGCTGGAGTGTAGCAGTACAATCATAGCTTACTGCAGTCTCGACCTCCTGGGTTCAAGCAATCCTCTTGTTTTGCCCTCCTGAATAGCAAGGACTATAAGCATGTGCCACCACAACCAGCTAATTTTAAAAATTCTTTTTAGAGATGGGGTCTCGCCATGTTGTCCAGGCTGGTCTCGGACTCCTAAGCTCAAGCAATCCTCCCACCTCAGTGTCTCAAATCACTGGGATTACAGGCATGAGCTATTTCATGGTTTACTTTTTAATCTTATTCTCTTGTCTAGGGATTTCCTATGAAATGCTGCAAAGAATATCTGTGTACTCTGCTCATTACAGTTATTCTCTCTTTAGGGCAGATCATGTGAAACTAATACTGATTTTATTACATTGTTGTACATCAGTCTTCAAAGAATTAATAATGACCACTTACAATGCTAGATAGTTTCTCTGGAAATTTATTATAGACACACAGTTTTTAAGTACATAATGGGGAGAATGAAGAAATAGTTGAAACCAAGTCTTTCTGATTTCAGTGTCCATGGCCTTGTTAGTTTAGTTTCTTCCTATGAAGCACATGAATTAAATCAAACTTTTAGTTTGATTAGTGATAATGAAAAGCCAAAACACATTAACCTAAGTTTTAGAGTCTCTGTGGACTTCATCTTCCTTCCTCATTGGTTTTGACAGTTATATTAGTTTATTAATTTGGGATATTTTGGGCTCACTATTTCTCCCACTTGTTCTTGTTGTATATAGTATACATCATCTTTACCTATATATCTACACACAGGTCCTTAAGCATATACCATGTAGCACTTTTTTTCAATGTGAAAAAATTTTTTAAGAGTAAATGTGATACATGCTAATTTTATAAAATTTAACCAATACCATATTAAACTATATGGTATTGAATTTAATGATTTTAAATATGATTTTGCTCTGAAGTATAGTTTATTTGAAGATATACTGAAATATGGTGAAAGAGGTGTTAAAAATACCTGCCTCTTAGGTATGTATTTTTATATAGCCTACCTAATTGATGCTGTATAGCTAGAATTATGTTAGTGTTTTGTGTTTACCAAGCCTTAAAACACACACGATAGTATTTGTGGGGCATTCTGCTTAATGAATAGTAGTCTGAATGCTTCTGCTTTATCACACATCATATTCAGGAGAAAGAAACAAAACAGGATGAACATCTTCACATTACACATGCCCATGACAATCAGTCTAGGGAAGCTTGAAAGGAGCTCTCTTTTCCCTCTTTTGTAACAAGAGTGGGAAAACAAACTGTCTTCCTAATTATTCTTTCTCTATGAGAAACAAAAAAGTGCTAAGAGATTGGTAAACCCCCTGATAATTTATAAGCCCTCACTTACCCTAAGCAGACAAAGTAAGAGGGTACCTACTGCTAGAACTGTAGGGAGTAGCTTCCAGTCTCTTTCCAAAGTAAATTTTTCTGTAATTGGGAAGTAGATTTTCTTAAATTGCCTTTTCATGCATTATGAGTAGTTCTGTGATATTTTATAGCCAATTAAAATTGATTATATTTTTTGAGTTGTCTTTTTGGAGTACTTTAAGTATGAAAACCACTTTGAAATGAGTCCAGCCTTAAGACAGATGGTTAAATTTATGTTTAAATAAATCCAAATTTTAAAAAATGAATAATACTTTTTAAAAGCTCTTTTCATTGATTTCCTTTCTTTTAGTTCACCACAAATGACATCTGGCCTTCTTATTCAATAATCTGTATATCTTGAAGATAGTTAAATATCAGAATCGTGTATGGGTGATGTATGGAAGTCCTCTAGAAAATATTCTGGAATTAGAGTTTATCTGTCAGTTAAACATACGGAGGAAATGCATTTTGGATACAATAATTGCTAAAGACTAAAGTAGAGTTGAAGCTATGGTTGTTGATCATCATTTCTATTGAAGTGACCTCAAAGTAAGAGATTTTTGCCTTTTTTTAATATACTCATTAACACATCATATATCAGCAGCTAACTTACGGCATGAATGCTTCTCACTGCATGGAGCTTAATATGGTAGGAACTTTCCAAAGTCATTAAGAGTAATGGTACTCTTAGTTATTAATCCAATTTGCATTGGATTAAAGCTGTGCAGAAATTGGAGTGACAATTATAATATTCTCATTAGATGCTAAAATATTATGTGGGAGGAAATATGCTACATGATTCATTTATATTCTTCATATAACTTCCTAAAAATGAAGTAAAAGCACAATAATTTGATTTGTCCCAGCTTTGGTTAGTTTTGTTAAATAAAAAAAGCTAAGTTCTATATACAAAGAGATTAAGAGAAGTTATATCATTTTGCTGATTTTCTTCTCTATAAGTAAGCTCTTTAGCAATACTAGTTTTAAACTTTGTTACTAAAAAGATATATAAACATCAGAAGGTAATATTGGTAATATAAACAGCATGATCTAAATGGCAGAAGGCAAAATTGTAATCTGTCTAAAACTTAATTTTTTAAAAAATTTATTTGTCTAAATATCTTTTTTTTCTTAATATAAGAACTATATCAATCCATGCATTTAAGAACTATTTATTGAGTTCTTGCTATGTGCTAGGAACTGTTCTTTGAATTTGGGATATCGCAGATAACAAAACATGACAATCCCTGCTTCCATTAGGCTTACATTTTAGTGCAGAAGATAGCTAATTAATAAAATAAGTAAGTGAAATATATAGTGTATAAAATAGTGGTAAATACAACAGAGAAAAGTGAAACATGCTAGTTCGATAGGGTGTTGGGAGGATGATCAGGTAGTGCGTTATAGAGAAAGAAACATTTAAATAGAGTGAAGGAAGTGAGGGGAGTAAACCGGGTGATTATGCAGGTAGATGGAATCCCCAGGCAAGGTCACCGAGATTGTATCATGTCTGGCTTATTTAAGGAGCAGCACAGATGCCTGTATGGCTGGAACTGAGTTGATAAGGGAGAGGTGTGGAGATATGAGGTGAGTGAGGGAGAATGATGGTGGGTGGCAGAGGAGGTACAGATTATGTAGGATCCTGGTATTTCTTTTTAAAAACTTCGGCTTTTACTCTAAGAAACCATTAGCACCTTCTGAGCAGAGGAATGACACGAACTAACTTACATTTTAACAGGATAATTCTTATTGCCTTGTTGAGAATAGTCTAAGGAGTGGGGGAAAGACAGAAGTGAGGAGACCAATTACTTCTGGGTTATTGCAGTAATCCAGTCAAAGGGTAATGCTGGCATTGACCTGGGTGGTAGCAGGAAAAGTGGTGGGAAGTGGTTAAATACAATTGATTCTCGTTAATCATAATAGTTCCACAAAGTCACTGGGAACACTGCATTAGAGTACTGAATCATTGCAGTACTTAAAGGGGACTTAAAGGGTTTGGTTTCTGCAAGCAAGGTCACAACATTTTTAGCAAGTCATCAATATATAACTTTGTCTTATGTATGTTTCCATTTAAAGACATCTTATTTAACATATGCTGTTGATTAACATTGAATTCAAAACCAGTGGTGCTATAGGCACAAAACAGCCTTCTTTATAAAATTATTCTTTATAGATTTAGGGGGTACAAGTGCAGATTTGTTACATAGTTATATAGCCTAGTGGTGAAGGCCAGGCTTTTAGTGTACCTATCTATCACAAGAATAGGGCATATTGAACCCAATAAGTAATTTTTAATCTCTTACCCTCCACCTCCCCTCCCCCGTTTTGGTCTCCAATGTCTGTTATTCCATGCTGTACATACATTCGTACTCATTGTTTAACTCCCACTTTTGAGAACATGCAGTATTTGACTTTCTGATTCTGAGTTATTTCACTTAGGATAATGGCCTCCAGTTCTATCTGTGTTGCTGCAAGAGATATTTCATTCTTTTTTTTTTGGCTGAGTAGTTTTCCATAGTGCATGCATGTGTGTGTGTGTGTGTGTGTGTGTGTGTGTGTGTGTATGTATATCACACTTTCTCTATCTAGTCATCTGTTGATTGACACGTAGGTTAATTCCATGACTTTGCTATTGTGACTAGTGCTGAGATAAACATGAGTGCAGGTGTCTCTTTTAATATAATGATTTCTTTTCCTTTGAGTAGATGCCTATTTGCGGATTGCTGGATCGAATGGTAGATCTATTTTTAGCTCTTTGAGGAATCTCCATACTGTTTTCCATAGAGGTTGTACTAATTTACATTCCCACCAACAATGTATAAATGTTCCCTTTACTGCACATCCTTGCCAACATCTGTTGTTTTTTGACTTTTTAATAATAGCAATTCTGACTGGTATAAGGTGGTATCTCATTGTGACTTTAATTTGCATTTCTGTGATGATTAGTGATGTTGAGCATTTTTAATATGTTTGTTGGCTGCTTGTATGTCTTCCTTTGAAAAATGTTTGTTCATGCCCTTTGCCCACTTTTGGATGAGGTTATTTGTTTTATTTTTGTTGTGCTGTTTGAGTTCCTTGTAGATTCTGGATATTAGTCCATTGTTAGATACACAGCTTATAAATATTTTCTCCCATTCTGTAGGTTGTCTTTTTGCTCTGTTGATTATTTCTTTTGCTGTGCAGAAGCTTTTTAGTTTAATTAAGTCCTGTTTGTCTGTTTTCACTTTTGTTGCATTTGCTTTTGAAGTCTTAGCCCTGAATTCTTCGCCTAGGCCAATGTCCATAGACTTTTTTCCTATTTTTTCATCTAGGATTTTTATAGTTTCAAGTCTTATATTTAAATCTTTAATCCATCTTGAGTTATTAATAATTTTTGTATGTGGTGAGAGATATGGGTCCAGTCTCATTCTTCAACATATGGCTGTCCAGTTTTCTCTGCACCATTTGTTGAAAAGTGTATCCTTTTCCCAGTGTATATTTTTGTCAACTTTGAAGATCAGTTGGTTGCAGGTAAGTGGCTTTATTTTTGGGTTTTCTCTTCTGTTCCAATGATTTGTGTGGCTATTTTTATACCAGGACCATGCTATTTTGGTTACTATAGCCTCGTGGTGTAATTTGCAGTCAGGTAATATGATACCTCCAAATTTGTTTTTTTTGCTTACAATTGCTTAGGCTATTCAGGCTCTTTCTTGGTTTGATATAAATTTTAGGATAGCTTTTTCTAATTTGGTATTTTGACTGTGTTTGTATTGATTCTGTAGATTGCTTTGGGCAGTATGGTTATTTTAATGATATATGGATTCTTGAATACATGAGCATGGGATGTTTTTCCATTTGTTTGTGTCATCCACAATTTCATCATTTTTGTGTAGTTTTCCTTGTAGAGACCTTTTACCTACTTGGTTAAATATATTCCTAGGTATTTAATTTTTTTTGTAGGTATTATAAGTGGGATTGAGTTTTTGATTTGGTTCTCAGCTTGATCGTTTTTGATGTAGAGAAATGCTACTGATTTTTGTACATTTATTTTGTGTTCTGAAACTTTGCTGAATTCATTTATCAAATCTAGGAGTCTTTTTGGAGGAGTCTTTAGGGTATTTTGGGTATAAGATCATGCTGCCCGCAAACAGGTAATTTGACTTCCTTTTTTCCAATTTGGATGCATTTTATTTCTTTCTACTTTCCAATTGCTGTTGCTAGGACTTCCAGTATCATGTTGAATAGGAGTGGTGAAAGTAGGCATCTTTGTCTTGTTCCAGTTCTTAGGGAGAATGCTTTCAACTTTTCCTTGTTCAGTGTGATGTTGACTGACAGTTTGTCATATATGGCTTTTATTATTTCTGAGGTATATTCCTTCTGTGCCAAGTATGTTGAGGAATTTTATCATGAAGTGATGTTGGATTTTATCAGATGCTTTTTCTGTATCTATTGAGATGAACATATGGTTTTTGTTTTTAATTCTGTTTATGTGGTGAATCACATTTATTGATTTGCATATGTTGAACCATTTTTGCATCCCTGGAATAAAACCCAGTTTATCATGGTGTATTATCTTTTTGATGTGCTGTTGGATTCAGTTTGCTAGTATTTTCTTGAGGAGTTTTGCATCTATGTTCACCAGGGATATTGGCCTACAGTTTTCTTTTTTTGTTTTGCCCTTTTATGGCTTTGGTATGAGGGTGATATTGGCTTTGCCGAATGGATTAGAGAGAATTCCCTTCTCCTCAATTTTTTAGAACAGTTTCTGTAGGATTAATACCAGTTCGTTTTCGTGTATCTGGAAGAATTCAGTTGTGAATCTGTTTGGTCCTTTGCGTTTGTTCTTGGCAGATTTTTTATTACTATTCAATCTCACTACCCAGTGTTGGTTTGTTCAGGATTTTTATTTCTTCCTTGTTTAATCTTGGGAGTTTGTATGTTTCCAGGAATTTATGCATTTGCTCTAGGTATTGTAGTTCATATTTGTAGAGTTGTTCCTAGGAGTCTCTGATGATCTTTTGTATTTCTGTGGTATGAGTTATAATGTCTCCTTTTTCATTTCTGATTGTGCTTATTTGAATCTTCTTTCTTTTTTTTTGGTTAATGTGGCTAGTGGTCTATTGATTTTGTTTATCTTCTCAAAGAGTCAACTTTTTGTTTTTTTGTTTCTTTGTATTTTTTTTTTTTTAAGACTCAATTTTATTTCTGCTCTGATCATTGCTACTTCTTTTCTTCTGCTAGCTTTGGCTTGGTTTGTTCTTGTTTTTCTAGTTCCTTGAGATGTGAATTAGGTTGTTAATTTGTGATTTTTTTTCCATGTAGGTGTTTAATGCTATAAACTTCCCACTTAGCATTGCTTTTGCTGTGTCCCAGAGGTTTTGGTTTGTTGTGTTTCTATTTTCACTCACTTCAAAAAATTTCTTGATTTCCATCTTATTTTCGTCATTGACCAAAAGATCATTCAGGAGCTGTTTGTTTAATTTTCTTTCCTCTACTTACATAATTTTCAGAGTTCCTCTTGGTGTTGTTTTGTACTTTCATTCCAGTGTGGTGTGAGAAGATACTTGATACGATTTCTTTTTTAAAAAAAATTGTTGAGACTTGTTTTGTGGCTTAACATGTGGTCTGTTTTGGATAATGTTGCTTGTGCTGATGATAAGAATTTATATTCTGTAGCTGTTGGGTAAATGTCCGTTAGCTCCTTTTTATCTGGAGTCCAATTTAATTAAGTCTCGTGTTTCTTTGCTGATTTTCTGCCTTGATTATCTGTCTAATGCTGTCAGTGGGACGTGGAGTCTCCTACTATTAATTTATTGCTCTCTGTATCTTTTTATAGGTCTAGTAGTAGTTGTTTTATGAACCTGGGTGCTCTAGTATTGGGAATATATATATTTTTATATATTTCTATTTATATATATATTTATATATATTTAGGGTTGTTATATCTTCTTGTTGAAAATGTTCTATAATGATGTTATGTACGGTTGTTGATTTAAAATATGTTTTATCTGATATCAGTATAGCTACTCCTGTTCACTTTTGATTTCCATTTGTGTTGAATATCTTTTTCTACCCCTTTACCTTTAGTCTATAAGTGTAATTATCAATTAGGTGGTTTTCTTGTGAGCATGATATTGTTTGATTTTTGTTTTTTTAGTTATTCCATTAATCTATATCTTTTAAGTGGAACATTTAGTTGGTTTATGTTCAAGTTTAATATTAGTCTCTGATATTTTTTTATGTCATAATGTTAATTGTTACTGAGTTGCTTTATATTCTCAATTGTGTACTTGCTTTGTAAGACCTGTGAATTTCATACTTTCGTGTGTTTTAATGATGGCAAGTATCAACCTTTTGTTTTCATGTTTAGAACTTCTTTGAGAATTTCTTGTAGGATCAGTCCAGTGGTGACAAATTTCCTTAGCATTTGCTTATCTGGGAAAGACTTTATTTCTCCTTCATTTGTGAAGTTTAGTTTAGCAGGATAAAAAATTCTTGGCTGATAGTTTTTTGTTTTGTTCTG
>RJWJ010033546.1:0-17834 GCA_004363605.1 Indri indri | reverse complement strand
CTCTCTTGCCTGGGGCGAGTGCCGTGGCATCAGCCTAGCTCACAGTAACCTCAAACTCCTGGGCTCGAGCGATCCTACTGTCTCAGCCTCCCGAGTAGCTGGGACTACAGGCATGTGCCACCATGCCCGGCTGATTTTTTCTATATATATTTTTAGCTGTCCAATTAATTTCTTTCTATATTTTGGTAGAGATGGGGTCTTGCTCTTGCTCAGGCTGGTCTTGAACTCCTGAGCTCAGAACAATCCGCCCGCCTCGGCCTCCCAGAGTGCTGGGATTACAGGTGTGAGCCACCGCGCCCGGCCCCTGTACCTCCCTCTTGTTCCTCTTTCACAGTTGTCTCAGCCACACCCAATTCTACAGCAGGCTCTTAGTCATTCATTCGTCTTCAGTAGGGTGGGTCTCTTTTCAGTTCATACATCACATGGTTCCATATTTTATTCAGTTTTATAACTGGAGGAACATGGAACATAAACATACTTAGGAGGGAACAGCGGTCAGCATGGGGAAGCATGCACTTCGGCTGGCCTGCACAGGGTGAGAAGGCTTCCTAGAGAGGAGCTCGTGACCGGAACCCGCGAGCACCTCCATGGCCCACAGAGAGTGTCTGCCATGTGGACAGGGAGACCATCGGTGTTGCTTTCTGTTTGCTGTTTTCTTTACAGCTAGTTCATTCCCTGCAGAAGTAACAAGTGAGTATCTTTCCTTCTACATCAAGCCAGGTCTTCAATAATGTGCTGCTATAGAAAAGATACAGGTCACTAATCAGTTAACAACTGAATATGCATTAGTTTACCCATCTTATTTTATGGTTTTGATTTTTCCTCTTGCCAATGAGGTACTGTTTTTTGTTTCTGTATTTGTCGTTTAAATTCACCTGTAGAATTTGCACGAAGCACTCTTTAGAGTAACGTAAAACTTTTGCTTAAAAACTTTGTTGTAAATTATTACCTTAAATTTCAAGCGTTTAGTGCTCATTATATTAACTTCTCCTTGCAGTCTTCAGATTTGATTACAATACTTTATTTATTTATTTATTTTTGAGACCATGTCTCGCTCTGTTGCCCTGGCCAGAGTGCAAGTGACATCATCATAGTTCATAGCAACCTAAAACTCGCTCAAGCGATTCTCCTGCTTCAGCTGCCCAAGTAGCTGGGACTACAGGTGCACACCACCGCTCCCTCCCAGCTAATTTTTCTGTTTTTTATAGAGGCAGGGTCTCGCTCTTGCTCAGGCTGGTGTTGAAGTCCTGACCTTAAGCAATCCTCCCACCTCCAGAGTGTTAGGATTATAGGCATTAGCCACCACACCCAGCCTGATTACAATACTCTTGATAAAGATAGAAAGTTAACTTTATCAAAAAAAAGGAAAATTCAAATATTCTTACAGATACCCTCTGGTTAGATTTGAAAGGAAAGAGAAATTGCAAACATATTAATTTTCTACTGCTGAATAACAAATTACCATAAATTCAGCACCATAAAACCATACCCATTGATTATCTCACAGTTTCTGTAGATTAGAGGGCCAATAACTGGATCCTCTGCTCAGGGTCTCACAATGTTGGGGTAGATAGCATTGTTAGACTGTAGTCACATCTGCGGTTTGAGGTCCTCTTCCAAGTTCTCTGGTTGGCAGAATTTAGTTCCTTGTGACTATAGCTCTGGGGTTCCCACTTTTTTGCTGGATGCCAACCAAGTACCATTCTCAGTTTCTAGAGGTGACCTGCAGTTCCCTACCACATGGCTGTCTCCACAGCAGGGCAGTGGGCAGGAGGAGATTTGCTTCAGACCTCTTGCAGCTGTTTTAGAGGATCACCTGATCAGGTTAGGCCCACCCGGGGTAATCAGTCTCCTTTTATTAATCCAAAGTCAACTGCTTACAGACCTAAACCGTATCTGCAAACTCCCTTCTACCCTATAAAGTAACATAATCACAGGAGTATTATCCGTTGTATTCACAGTCCTGCTCACACTTAGGGATGGCATTACGTGGGTGTGCACACCAGGGGCTGGGAATCCTGGGGACCACAGAATTCTGCCTCCCACAGCTTGTGATTCACATTTGCTGTCAGATTTTAGGGATAGAAAGTGTTTTTCTGCAGTACTCAAAATGTCCTTAACTTGGATTTTTTAAAAATGGAGTTTTGGAAAAATGAAAGTAAGATGTTGTAGAACATATTTGACTGACAACATCGAAAATAAATGATAAGCATCTTTAACAGAGCTATCCATCATAACAGCAGTTTTATTTCTTGTATTGTCAGCTTCCGAGGCTTTGCCATGGAACAAAAGAAGTAATTTCTTACTACAGACTCCCACTACACAGGTGGTGCACTTCAGGGGTGGGCAGAGAACGCTCCGCATTCTGTTTCCAGCGCTTCTGTCAAAAGGTTTTTATGATCTCAGTTTCTTCTTCTGTTAGTTGTGTTTAGTTATGATCTCATGAATCTTCATAAGCATGCTAATAATAGAAAATGAAGTCCCTGGTAAGTCTGGATAGTTTTAGAGATGAAATGCTGAGAAAAAAAAATTGTCTTAACAATATTTTTTTAAGTCATCATTTTGATGTTCAATTTTGACTAATCATTTTTGGAGCATAAAAGGAGAAACGTGAAACTCAGCTTTGTTTTAACTTTTAAATAATTATATTTTTTCTACAAATTCTGTGAATCAGCCCTAGATTTTAATACAACATGTTTTTTTAAAGTCCAAACTATTATTTTTTTAATTTATCTTTGTTAATACCTCATTCCTTTCAGAATTACTTTAGAGAAAAATAATACATCTTAGCTAGGACTTGTATGTACTTGATTTCAGTACTTTTGGTGGGGGGATTCCATAGAGCCAAAAAATTTAAACAAGCAGACATGAAACAAGTTACCCAGCTTTTAGAAATGTTTCAAAAATTTTTTAAAGTAATAAATACTTCTGCACTTGATTCTAGAATCAAAAGTTTAGAAGGATTAATTTTAGATGGGGTTCATGATACCAACAATTTACTCCATAACTAGAGTAGGTTTTCTAATATTCCAGAGGAATTATCAATGTTGGCATGAAACTTACTAATTTTGTTTCTTTTGCAGAACATTTTTGAGTTTTAATGGAGTATTTTGTGGATTCACACCTTTTTGGGAATCTGTGTGACTACAAGATGAACTGTATAGTATTTAAGGAGAGCAGCAGCGTAGGATGGCAAGGCAAACACCCACCTTATAAGTGGGCTGAAGTCATTCTGTCTAATCCTCTTGCTTCCCCACCCACCCCCAGCTCGCCTCCAAGAGGGCTGAGAAGTTAAGATACACTCAGATGCCCACCTGAGGACATCAAGCTTTTTTCTAAAATATTATCAGCAATTATTTCTTGAACTGCTTTATCCTAACCCCTGTGCTAGGCTACTTCCTGTCATTGTGAAGGCCACCCTCTTTCACGTGGCATGGTGTTCAATCAAGCCTTGTGATCAGAGGGAAGACAGACTCCTGCCTCAGTCACCCTGTGCTGGGTGCTGAGGACACTGTGGTGAGCAAGACGTGGCTCCAGTTCTTGTCTGCAGTGCAGTTGCGGGGTGGGCTGGGGAGACGTGTGACCAGTGTTAAGTGCTTGCTGGGACATGTCGGGGGAGCACCGCCTGGTCTGGGGCAAGGAGGCGCTGAGGGGCGTTTGACTCACTCAGCTCCCCTGAAGAGGAGAGTAGCCCCAGGGTCAGGCAGGAATGATCAGACAGGTTTGACTGGGGCCTATGACTTTGTAGGAAAGGCGTGGAGGACCTGGAACACCTGGCCTGGAGGTTTCGACGTGATGAGTTATAACCAGAGGCACTTCAGCTTGGAAATGGGTTTTTTAAAAGAATCAGTATATTCATTTATTCAACAATGCGTGGTATCTATTGGCATAAGAAAAGACTTCAGAGGCAATATATTGATTAGTTATGTATCTTTAGCATTTTAGAATCAAATGAGAGAATATGAAAGTGCTTAGAAAATAGTAAATTATTGTATAAATGAAAGTTTTATGTTATCGCTTATAGCGGCTCGTTATATAATAGATTTATGTGATGTCAGGAATAAAAGTAGCTGGTGAAATTACTCCATTAGCTAGAAAATGGTTTAGATAAAGGATCAGCCAAACTAAGCCATTACTTTCTAAAGTGATAGTTTAAAAGCCACACATTGTGTTTTGCTTTTCTTGCCTGAAACTTTGATTACGTAGTAAATTTGTTTGTAAATATTCAGTAGTTTACTGTAGAATACGAGGTTTATTATAGTCTGATTAATGGAAATTAGTTCGTTGAAAGCGAAAGAAATGTTTATTCTTATATTTTACAAAAGTTTTTCTGGGATTAGAGTATGAACAGACAGGTTCTGAGACTATTGAACATTTCATTACTTTGAGTGGGCTAGACCCTGTGGGAAGCTCTGGGGTTACAGTGATTAGCAAGATACAAGTGACCCTTCCTTTCCTTAGCACCTTAGTTTTACTGCCTGGTGGGCCTGGTGGGCTCTAAGTCCCCTACCTGGCCTGGGAAAGATTTTGTGAGACACAGAGAGAGAGAACGCACGGCATGGGGGGCGGGGGAGTGCAAGTTCTTTTGAATATTAGTGATTCTGCTTTTGTCTGCATGTTTCAGAATTCACAAAGTGCTTTCTAGAAGTTTAAATGAGGTATAATGTATTTAGTTTCAGGGAGAACAGGGAGAAGAGAGCTTTATTTCAGCGCTTGTTGTTTAATCAACATCTACACTGCTACTGCACATCAGCTCCTGTCCTTTCCAAGTGAATTAGTTCTTGTGGGCAGCATGTCAAAAGGAAGTGTATTGTTCCTGGCAGGGCACTTGAATTTCTAATTACCAGATTCCTGACTTAATTGCAATTACCTGGACACTGAGGCAGGGTGAACTTTTGGAAAAGAATGTAATTAATGAAACAGGAACTTTGCTGCCAACTCCCTGTCTAGATACCAACACTAAACGGAGCGCTGATAAGTCCACATCTATAAAGACAATCCATCAGTCGATAAAAGCGGTTCTTAAAGCAAACTATATATATAGTACATCTCAGCTTTGAATTTAGAAACAAATGTGATACTAAAGGAGACAATGTTCAATTTTTGCTTTGTAATAGTATATAGTAGGCCTGTGCATATCTTTCAAGATTGAGTTATTATCTGGAATAAAAATAATTATTTACCAAATACTCTTTCTGTATGAAGACAAACATTACATACTTTCATTAATAAATGGAAAATCTCAAGGTCTGTGGTCATTGGAAGAAAAAATAATTTTCCAGTATTTATTTATTTTAATATTAGTTTTTCTTAAGGAATAGTCTTCATTTAAAACAAATGCACACACAACAGCAAAGTTTTAACCTGTTTACAAATACAGATTTAAACTTATTTTAAAAACATTTTAATGTTTTTAAGGCAAATCCAAAGTGCTTGTTTTTCCATTTCTCTCATTTTCTCATCACACTGAAAAGCCGGCCATGCTGCTTAGCACAGATTCCCACCCTGAGACGGCAGCAGGAACTGCCCTGAGATGGCAGCAGGAACTGCCGTGGTTTGTTTTACACATTTCCCATTCAGCCCTTAACCCCCTGCTCTTTCTCCCTCCTCAGCTTCTCTGAGCTGTCCTTCCTTTCCATCTCAACAGATTCCTTGTCCACACCAAGGTTAATTTTGTCCATCTATGGTTAGTTAACTCACAAATGATCTTTTACAGCTTCTTCCCCATGGAGCTGCTGGTCTGTTTTATTTTGAGCCTTTTCAAAAAACATTGCAGAGTAGAGTTCTCTCCCCGCCTTCCGCTCCCCCATGCATGCTGCGGAAGCCTCTGGATAGGCAGGGCTCTTGTGTGGTCTCTCTCTCCTCCTCCTGTGGACTCCTGGCACAGGCTACCCCCTCCACTGAGACAGTCTTGTTTGTTTTTTACCGTAGTGTAATTCCTTCTAAATCTTTAATAGTAATAAGAATATCTACTATTTGCGTCTTTTTTTGTGCATTTTGTCTTATTTTTATTTTTACAGCAGTAAATTAAGAACCTGGGTGCATTTGAATTTACATTCACTAGCCATTCAAGTAATATAGTAGCAAAATTTTAAATGGGAATGATAATGGCAAACACCTGAAACAGTTGTAAAGGTGGAGTGCCTGACTTACGTGCAGCACTTAGAAGAGTACCTAGCACATTCAAACACTCCATGTGTGTTCTTGCTGCTACTGTCGTGTTATTGTTATTTGAGTCTGACATCAACACTGCAAGGTAGTTGCGTCAGGCGATATCCCCATTTCATAGACAATAGAACAGAGGCGCCAAGAGGTGAAGTCACCTGCGTCGCACACCTGGCGGGGGGACTGGGCATCAGGCTTAGGTATTTTAACTCCTAGTTATTGCGGCTTTTACCATCTCAGGGTTGCCAGATTCAGGGGAAAAAAAAATACAGATTGCCCTGTTATAGTTGAAGTTCAGAGAAACAAAGAATAAAATTTTAGTTTAAGTCCAACTGTTGCATAGCACATACTTATACCAAAAAATTGTAGTTTCTCTGAAATACAAATTTAATGGAGTTCCTGTGTTTTACCTGGTAACCCTAATCCATCCATTCAGAGTGCCAGTCCTTAAATGATAGAGCAGAAATTTTAAAAAGATAACTGATTCATCCCTTTCTTTCTTTACTTTTTCACAACATAGAAAACCCGTTGTTTTTTTTTTTTCCTTTAGACAATCCAATGAAGGACAATAAAACCGAAGTGTCTATGCTATAGTCTTTCCAAACCTGCATCGTGTTGTAGGTGGGAAATATTTTTATGAGGGCATTGCCATGGTAAATTTTTCCAGCAGCTAACAAACGCTGAGTTTGCAGTGGGAAAAGTGAGACAGTGCTGTGAAAGGAGCTAAAGACAGCCCCTGTGTGTTGGCACTTTGGGGAGATACTGAAATGTTTGATAATGCAGTCATGATAAGCTAAATCTGTTTCTCCAAGTGCATCACTGCAACATTAGATTCTTTTGCTTTTTATTGCTGTTGTCCTTTCCTCTGTTTCTCCTTTTGTTAATTGCCATAGACATGAGTTTGGTTTTAAAATTTTCCCATATATACTCATAGAAAGTATGAGGAAGGGGTCCCATAAGAGACTGATGATGGTAGTCTGATGAGGCTTCTGTTCTTACCTTGCTCCTTCTGTGGTATTTGTTGCTCTATACAAAGCATCTGTTAATCTGATAATATTTGAAAATATATTTTAAAGAAATAAGTTACATGAGGATGGATGAGTCCAACTGGCCATCCTCACCCTAGAGTTTGAGGAATGTGGAGAATATTTCATATGGTGGCTTTTCCTTTTTTTACATTTTTGAATCTTAACCGATTACAACCAAGTACCAAGAAACAAAACAGTCGCTGGGCCAGGTGCATGAGCCACCAGTTGTTTCTTCCTGCCGGTGTGAAAGGCTGGGTAAGGAGGAAAGCGGGAGGACTAACACGGGCTGAGCAGCAAGACAATACCAGATGCTCTGCTAGGTCTTTACGAGGGCTTTTTCTTGCACCACGCTGCCTTAAGAGGTGGCAGAATGCCGCTTCAACAACGGGGGAACAGGCTCAGAGGTAGGTGGCTGATACTATGGGGCATGTGGCTGGTAATAAAAAGCCAGTGCTTTTTTCACACCAAGATTATTGAGAGCACCATTTCATTTTCTGTTAGAGATTTTTTTAGATGGTTGTGCTATTAGTGAGTTTAATTCTGTCATACTAAGAGAATTGAGTCTGTGCAAGAACAATGTATTAACTTAGCAGGTGCATGTGAGTTTCCACAATAAAATGTGTGTAAAATGTAAAACTCTTATGAAATGTACTTCTAATAAGTGAGGCTTCCTAATTTTATGGAATTACTGCCAATGGGTACACCTAACAATCTATTTCTTGTGTAACTTCCAAATGGCTAGTGTGCTACCAGGGAGAGTTGTCGTTTTTATGATTTACCACAGGGTGACATTACGTTAGTAAATGTCCTTAAGACTAAAGTCTGGTTCTCTATTCTACGAGGCTCAGAGAGCAATTTTAGCAGAGCATACTGAGAGATGGATGGTCCATCTCAGAGGAAGACTCACCAACTAACCACATTGGTTGGCAAGGCAGTCGTCTCCTACAGGCAGAACACCTGGGAAGAGGTCACTGTGTGGAGTGTGCACTGTGCGTGTGCGCATCGGAATGCAGGCGGTTAAATAATCTGAAGATTTGTAACATCCGACTAGGAGAGCCCACCCCTGCATCTCCACAGCAGGGATTCTGTGCTAGTTGTAGATAATCTTTCCCCCATTGTCACCTTTGACTTGTGGAACCTCTGTAATCCTTCTGTGGCTCTTCAGCCCCCTGGTTTGGTGGATGCAGCTGTTCCCGAGATAGATCGGTACATCTGATCTGATTGTAGAAAGGTATTGCTAATCTAGGAGTTGGTGTTGCTCTTTAAGGTAACTTTACATATCTGCTGAATAGTAACACTGTTTTGCATGAGAATCTCAAGTTCCTTTCTCCAGAAAACTTGTTTAGCTGTGTCCATTTATAATACTAAAGAACAAAATAAAACATTTGGAGGCTACATTCAGTTTATGTAATGATTTAGAAACATTATTCTTAGCATTTCTTCTATGTCTTTAGTATTGTGTTGCTCACAGTGAACAGTAAAGTCTTTTAATTTTTACTCTCCCAACCCTTCTCATTCATGAGTACCCGTAACCCAAGTCAAGTGGAAAACGCACAATCCTGGCTGGATTCATAGGAAAGACTTCCAGATGCTTCCTTAGCTGCTGTTGACCTGAAGAACATCATGCCCCACTGTCCACACATCCTCTCCTGACACGTCTGAATGAAATACACTTCAGGGACATGGCCCTGATGTCAGCTCACGTCCAGTGTTAGATGCCTGCATCTTAAGCTCTCTCCCTCCCTCCCTACTTTTTTTTTTTTTTTTTGGTGGCCACTCCCTGTCCTTCCTCTTTTGTACAGATTAACAGTGGAGGAAGTTATATATCTTTTGTTCTTTTACTAGGAACTGAATGAAATTCTTAAAAATAATCTCCATTTTTAAGTCCAAATAGAGCTTTTGCACCAACTTCAACCTATACTTTACTGGAATAGTTTGTTTAAACTAACAGAAATTATTATTTGCAAGTAGTTCTATTTATGTATATGAAAGGAAAAAAGTAGTTTTTAAGTAAAATTATTAAAGTTGGATTTTATCACATCTGGGGAAATTCACCTCCCTGAGTCCCTATCTAACCCATATGCAAACGTGCTGGTCAAAGTCATGAGGAATATAAGTTAAAAGAAGTTCAAATTAATAAAAACTTGAAGGAAAATCTAAGAAACAAATGGAAAATATTCTCAAACATAATATAATACTAAAGATAATAAAGTAAAATTGCCTGTATATTTTAAGCTAGAACTACTTTGGCTGTAGGTATTATTGTTTCTGTACATTAATCAAGATACATCATGCCATGTATGTATGCTGTGAATTTGTTAATGTAAATGACAGTGATATTGTGGTTTATGCTTTTATTTTAAATTCAGACACCATCTCTAATTGATGAAAGGTGCCTTTATGGTACAGTTATTTTCAAATAATACATCAAGCACTGCTTGTGTCAGCCCTTGACTTTCATGGGCATGTTGGTCTTTGACCCAGAACTAGTAAATGAACCCTGCAGGGAAATCATTAGAGAATTGGAACAATTGTGGTGGGGGGATCAGGGGTCAAACCATTACCTACCCATAGGAACTTCCGTTTAAATTGGACTTCTTGCTTTCTTGAAAGCAGGTCATATTTTCAGGGAGAATGCCAAAGAAGAGTTTAGCACGTTAGTGCCAACCTATCAGGATGAAATGGGACCGTAAGGATTTGGGAGATGGCCGGTTTGTTTTTTCTGATGTCATGACAAATGACTATGCTGCCATTGTGTAGAAGTCAATATTTTTTTTATTACAGCATATTATGGGGGTACAGATGTTTAGGTTACATATGTTGCCCTTGCCCCTCTCCCCCCCAGAAGTCAATTTTTTAAATGTAAATATTTTGGAAGTGTAACATAAATACAGACATGTACGTATTCAGTTGTACAGCTTGATACTTATTCTCAAAATGAACACACTTGTGTAGTCAGTACTCAGTTCAAAAACACACCAGAACCCCATCCAGCCCCAGACCCCCCACCCCACCCATCCCCACAAAGGGCAAAAACTGTCCTGAGTACAAGTCATTGATATTTTAAATCACCCCTGGTCACTAATGGTAAACCATGTTTTAGTTAAGCCTTGCTATAGAAAATAATCTTCTTTCTCCACTTTAAAAAGTTAAAAGTTTTGTGTGAAGAAAACACAAAAATTATTCAAGGAGTTTCTATCAACATCAGTTTTTACTGTCTCAGATAGCTATTAAAAGAGATTTTTGAAATGATAGGCATCACAGAAGAGAATATTCTTTCCTTTGCATTGAAAATCAGTTGTTCAAGTTAACCCTTTAAAAATTACAGAAAAGAAGGAAAGGTATACTTCAGTTCCTTTTAATCTTGTTTTTCTTTCTATTCTTTTATAATTACTATTCTGTGAAGACTGTATATAATCTAAGAATTTTAAATTGTCTCCTGTCAAATACAAAATACAAAGCACGTTAGTTTTAAAGCATATTCTATTAAATATCTAAATATGTCAATGAAGAGAGTCTTAATTTTAATGACATTTTTAGGCCAAAATACTATCTTGCTTGTATGCTATTGTAGCCTTTAACAGGTAGCTTATATCTGAGTTCATAGTGGTCTTTTAGTCCAAAGAATGAATCACATTTAGTGTCTTCGATGGGGCATAGGTGATGGAGGTTTGCTGTTTTCTGTTCTAGTGGAAGGTCTGCCAGGGATGGGGGGAGATTTTAATTCTCTGTCAAAGCAAAAGTATTGGGAGAGGAACAAGATGCACTTGGATTATTAAATGATTTTCATTGTAGAAAAACAATGAACCTCCTGGACAGCACCGTTAGAGCGCAGTTTTTGTCTTTTTCTCTGGCTTTTTTTCCTCATCTTTTCCCTTGGTGTGGGAGAAGGAATAGTGTCGAGGAGGAGGAGAACATTTACTGGAGTGGTGGACTGTGAAACTTTGAAAATGGGCTTTAGAGAAAGAGGCTGGACTGAGACGTCGCCAGCCCCTCACCTTCTGAACCTGTTCCCATGTGTGAAATGCAGTGGTTGTCCCTACTTATGAGATGGCTGTCAGAATTCAGTGACATTAAAAATGATTTGAATTAAATCATATAATAATAATAATAATACTGGTAGCTTTCATGTATTGTATTTTCACTGTTTGCCAAGCAGTATTCCAAATGGTTTCCTTTATATCATTATAAACAAACATTTAACAACACTTTTACCAGTAAAGAAATTGAGGTCTAGAGGGTTAAGTCACATGTTTATGGCTGAATGGTTACTGATAAGGAGAAGTAAGACATGAACCACATTCAGACCACAAGGCCCATGCCCCTGACACCAAATTCCTATCGTTTATCACGTAAGTACGGCCATGACTGGTGCAAAGCAGGTCACTGTGATGGCACTTCTAGTGTTAATTTCTTGAGAACAAATGGGCTTTGACACTGGCATGGTGCGCTGTGCCAAGGCAGCCTCCCTGCTCCCCTCTCTCCTCAGAGGCACCGTGGGTCCCTGGGGCTGCATCTTGCTCAGAGGACCACCTTTATCTGCTTCTCACAAAGGTTTCTCCTGCTCAATTGTATATGTGGAGTTTTTCTATACCGTTTAGCTTAGCAGTGATAGGTTAGAATCTTAAATAATATTTATTATTTGCTGGATCTACCCAAAGCTTTGCCTGCTTTTCTTGCTTTATTTCCTGCTGCGTGTCATCATTGATCTCTAGATTGATTTATTCATCAGAAAGTGTACATTCAGAGTACCTACTCTGCATATTATATAGTGCTTATGTTTGCCTGGGTTTCGCTCCCTTTTCCCATTTTCTTTCTGTCCCTTTATCCCCCCTTTTCATCTTATCTTTGCGTCCTACTGTATGTAATTGTGGATTACACAGGGCCAGCTTTTCCACGGGTACAGTTAATTCCATAGTCAACTGTTCTCAGGAATTTAAATTCAGTTTGTGCCATACCCCATATGTTTAAGACCTAAAACAATTATAGATGCTTCAGAACTCTATAAAATAAACTATTTACCGTATCAGATTGCACCAGGGATCCATTGTTGGTTGAGAACTGTGCTAGATCACAGATGGTACACTTCATGGATTATGATTTCACTAAACAGTCTGTCTTCACAATTTGGTTCTCTTATATTTCCCTCTTATGCATCCTGTGGGGAGTCAGTAGACAGAATGATCAGCGCTAATTATAAAATACATGTAACTTACTGCTGTTTGGGTTCCCTCTAAACTTAACTATGAATTTTTTTGTCGTGTTAGAGGTGGCCCTCCTGCCCACATCAGGTAGGCATGTTTAGAAGACATGTGTGTTCTCTCTGACAGTGGGAGTTGCTCGTCCTCCGTTTATCTGTTTATGGTCTTTCGGTTTATGGACCCCTTCCTGGCAGCTGCTGTGACTCACCTTCAAGGAGATGGAGTGAATACATTCGCAAGTCCAAGAAATTGGAGAACTGGAGAAAACGTTGTGTGAGCCAGACCAAAGGACAGAAATTTAAAAAGATGTATTTTAAAATCACCAAAGGATCTATTAAACTGTACCCTGCTATTGTGCATACTGTGACGTACCTCGACATAGTTTTGCTGTTCCTTTTATCACTTACAAAGTCTTACCTTCACTAAATGAACGAGACTTTGAGATAGTCACAGGCCTAGATACATAGCAAAATGACAACTTTTAGTGCATTTAACTAGAGATGTACACGCTCTCACACGTATGTGTGCACAGATAACACACACACGCAAACACATTCTTTGCCCTTTGTACTCTTGGATGAATCTGTCAATATCCAAGGTGATGTTGTGGGTAACTTTACTAGAAACCTGCATCCTGATGTAGTCTGTGTCCATAGCACCCGTGCATAGTTTTGGTATGAATAACTTAGCTTTGCTGGACCTCACTTTCACGTTTTAAAAACACAGGATGGGAGCAAATGCCTACTGTGGCTTTGTTTTAGTTCTGAAAATTCTATGCAGTTTCTAACAACTGATCATAAACGTCTCTCTTTGGAGGTAGTGAAATTCAGCCTCTCCTCATGTTTTGGTATTTATCTTCTGCCACATGTTTATCTGGAATACTGTGGGGGTTTTTTGTTTGTTTGGTTGGTTTTTGGTTTTCTATTTCATACTTGAGTGTGAGCCCCCTTAATATCTGCTGAACAACTCTAGGAATTGATAATGTCTAGTTTGGTAATGCTAGCATAGGTTAGCTGCCAAAGTCTTAATATAGTTCACTTTATTTTTTTATGTTCTGTTTATGTCCTGAGTGTGTCAGATATGGGAACCTTTTTTTTACTATTTGTCACTGGACAGAATATTGAGGAGCAAGTTCCTGAGGACTGTTTATGGTCTGTTGTCAACTATGGGCTACCTAGTTATAAAGCCACTAATCCAATAAAATTCAATATGATGTTTGCAGCCTATTGCAAATATAACACCAGTAATTTCTTATAGGTAGGCTACAGTTAGTTCAGTTACTTAGCTGCTTCAGAAATGTTCTCTAGCAAAACCCACTTTTCCCCAGCAATGTAAAGTAAGGCTCTCTTGGTTTCTTACCACTCTTGAACATTTAAACTCCCCCCTTTTTAGCATTTATTCGTGTTCCTTGTACCAGTAATGTTATGTTATTCAAGGGCAATCTTGTTTGAATACTGAGAGCACAGACCAATTGCCAGTGTCTAAAGCAAACATGGAGACTTTTCCCTGTGAAGAATTCAGTATCAGCTTGACACTAATAATCATGAGTGGTAGGTAATGAGAGGCTGCAAGCTAGTGGAAAGGAATCCCGCAAACATACCTTTTTTTGCAACACATCAGAACTTAATAGCCCAGCTTCTGGAACTGACTAGGTAACTACACAAAATGGTATTCCAGCATCCTAGCCTATGCAAGAACATTTTCCCCTTGGAAACTTCAGTTCTCTTAAAGAGCATGATGTAATTGACAATTACATTAAAAAGATGCATAAATTATAAAACTGTAAATCACTTGGGAAAGAAAATGTTCACTTTCTTGATAGAGGATAGCAAGTAGGTCAGTTGGTATCTTACTTGTCTTTACATACATATTATGCTTAAAAATATGTTGTTTTACATACTTAAGAAAAAGACTAGAAGGAAATATGGCAAAATGTTAGAATCTGGTTAGCTCTGAATAGTGGCACTACTGATAATTTCTTTCTATTTTATTTTCTGATGTGTTTCTCTTATTTATTTTTAAGAATAATGAGCTATGTTGCTTAAAATCGTTCCTTCTGTTTTTCCTTATTTTTAAGAAAGTAGATGAAACCATGAAGTAATTTTTCTTGTTGCTGAGGGAAATATATTTTTGAGTTAGTGGTAAATGAAATCAAGTCTATCAGATCCTTTCTCCTTTGAATAATTATCTGTATTGGAATTATTGCAAGTTTTTGGTATTCTCTGCTTTTCTTAGACTACAAGAACATGAAATTGAGAAAGAATTGAAATTTGCATCTTTTAAATATTAAAAAACGAAATCTGTTCCATTAAGAGGCATTGATAAAAGCTCAAAAATGCAGATTTACCCTATGAAAAAGATAGTGTCCATCTTTAAAAACCCAGGAATACGTTCCTATTTCTTAATGGCTAAAAGTCAACATCCCTTCCTAGTGCTAATATATTAATACTTTCTTTTTTTGTTACTAGTTAAAAATCTTCAATAAAATAAACACTAAATGTCATTTCATAATTGCAGTAATGATCACACAGCTGTGCTTTGCTCAGTTTATAACGCGTGTCAGCATCAGTTTAGGAGCTCAGCATCATTTCCTGCCCAGATAGAATTCTACGGACAATTACTGTGGTTAGAAAGTTGAGCATCTTGTTGGTCGCTGCTAAGGGTGATCAGTCAGGGCAGGAGCTGAGGCATTCTAGTTCCCGGGCTCTCAGGGCTATGTACTTTGCTGTTTGTGGAGCATCTGTTCTTTATATGTTTATTTACTTGCTTACTATTTTCATACTTATTTTTAAAGTATTTTACTTTGCTAGATTAAGAATAATTTTATTTATGAGTGTGAGTTTTCGAGGAGAAACTCTTACACTTAAATGAACCTGTAAGAAGCCCATGGAAAAGCAAGTGCCTGCAGCGCTAATAATGAGAACTGACAAGGCAGTCCTGCTGGGTTTATTTATGACCTTCTGCCTTTGTTAGCTCTTGTGAGAAATTCCTTTCTAACCATAACAATATTGTTGGAGTTTGGCACTGTACTGAGAAATCCTGCCGAGCCCCGAGGCCCACAAACTGGCACTCATGCAGCTCATAACAGATTGCTGTGCTCGTTGTAGTTTTACATTTTTCCTTCACTCTTCTTTTATTTAATAAGTAGTTTTTACCAATCTTTATCTATGTGTTTCTAAAGAAAATACTCCTTTTATTGTCAGAGCCAAAATTCATTTTATTTTTAGTACAATATCTTATCTATTTAACAGTGCAAAAGAGCGCAGGATCCAGAAAGGCAAGAAGAGGCAGGTGTATTCTCTACAAGGGCAAATCATGGACAGTGTATTGCATTGCACACACCGATGGGCTGTTAGGGTGCTCCTAAACGGTGCCGTGTGCTTACGCATTCTCACAGTAAAAGTAAGCGCAGTAGAACAAACTGACCTCAGATTATAGTTTTATAATACTCTGGTTATTATTTCCACTCCACTTCAGTACTTTAAGCCTGTTTATCTCTACCTTGTTTGCTTTCTTCTGCAATTTCCAAATGGAATTTTAAAAGCATCAATTAACAGTGTTCTTAAAAATTGTAATTCTCTTTGGAAGTGAAAGAGAATTGATAGTGTTAAACACGTACCTCTTATAACAAAACCATTGACAAGATTGTTTCTTATAGAGTTATTCAGAGCATAGGAACTACATAAACCTGAAGCAGTGGTATTCATTATTCTGTGATAATTAGTCCTATTCCACAAAGTTGTCAACAATGACAGAATAACAATTTGTGTTAGACTCTGTCTGAAGTATTGATAGACTGGCCTAGTGTGGTGACTCACCTTGTAATCCCAGCACTTTGGGAGGCCAAGGCAGGGTTGCCTGAGGTCAGAAGTTTGAGACCAGCCTGGGCAATAGAGAAACTGCGGCTTAGGGATGTTAAATCACTTGCCTAATATCACACCAGTGGGAAGTGATGCAGCAAAGATTTGAACCAAGGCTTTGCAACCTGGGCTGGTTACCTTTTCTAGTCAGTGCCCTCTCTGGTGTGCAGTGTTTCTACATTTTAAAGACGCACCAAAGGCCATTTGCTTAGTATAATATTGATTGATAACTTAACTCTTTGCCTAACACATAAGTATTTGATAAATATTTGTTAAAGAATGGAAGGATGTATTTATGCCACTACTGTTTACTCACCCCCACTTAGAAGGGAGGTATTTTTCTAAAAGTCATTTACAAATTCTTTATCCTGTACTCAAAGTGTATTTTACATTATAAACAGTTTTAAAAACCAGTTTGTGTCTGAATTATATATTTATATGTGTGTATGCATTCATAAGCATAGCAACTGTTTAGTGAACACTTACTGTATTCTTAATATTTTATATTCATAATTATATTTAATTCTCACTATGGCATAAGTATTATTTTCCCCATTTTTCGGATGGTGAAACTTAGGCTTAGTGAAGTTAAGTAACTTGTCGAAGATTATGTAAAGAAATGCTAGCACCAGAATGTGTTTTCAGACTGCTTTTACTACAGAATTTCTGCTGGAGGAGTTGACTGCTACATTATTACTATAAAACCTACATTACAGTAAATATTTAATGAGCTCTTATTTTGGTGCCAGACTGATCATGCTTAGTGCTGCTTTGTCTACAGCAACTAATTTAATGCTCCCAACAACACTGTGAGGTCGTTACATTTATTGTCCCCAGGCTACACACAGAGGAGGAATAGAGTCCCATGGGCTTTGACTGTGGCTCAGCCCTTTGCCCCAGTCCTCTGACTGAGTGTGACAGGAGCTAGGTTTTGAATGCAACTGTCTGTTCCCAGAGCAGGGATTCTTTTTTAACCACCCCCACCACCAGTACAAAAAGAACACTGTTATGATATGATACAAATGTTAAAAAGAAAAAAAAAAACATCTAAAACATGCTTTTGAGAAGCAGGTTTCAGTGACTTAATTTGGAAGAAGGCTTCGCAGCACCTTCCGGGGATTTACAGATCGATGATTGGAGTTCAAGCCCCATTTTACTTCCAAACTTATGATTTACTGGGATAAAGAGGAAATAGGCAATATCTTGGGCTTGTGAGTCACTACTTAGGTCTCTGTGTTGTTCAAAGGTATTAGAGTGCAAAGGAAATGTAAATTTTACTCTTATGCCTTTAGGAATCCTATGTCTTAATTTGTTTATGCTGTTTTCGAGACTCCTTATAGTGGAGGGAAGTGATCATCAGAGAAAACTCTTTTTTCCACTCCAGGGCCTGGGAACATGCTCCAAGTAACAGGGCAATTATTTGTAAACAATGTGAGTTACACTGACATCATTATGTGGTCCGGAAATGGCTCTATTGAGAGGTAGCATGGTTGAGTGTAAAACATGCCCCACTTCAAGTGCTGATTCAGGCCCTTATTGATATTATTATTTTCATCATTATCTTCATTGTTACTGTTGGG
>RJWJ010033545.1:0-17824 GCA_004363605.1 Indri indri | reverse complement strand
TAGTAACTGAACAACACATAAGTGTACATATAAGAATAACATCTATTGGACGTCGGGTAGGGAGGGAGGGGGGAAGGGGGAGGGGCGAGGGGGAGGAGGGGACGGATATATGCATACGCAAAGAGTGCAATGCTCACCATCCGAGAGATGGACACACTTGAAACTGGGACTTGGGGGGAAGGGGGTGCAAGGGCAACATACGTAACCTAAACATCTGTACCCCTATAATAACAAACAATAAAAAATAAATAAAAGAACCGAATCAACAAAAGGATAACTATCCATCAAAAAAATATCTCACTCAAGACCTCGTGTATGCCTCTGTGCGCAAAACATGGCCTCGAAGTATGTACAATTGATATAAATTGAAGAAAAAAATTGACAGATCTACAATTATTAATACAATGGTATATTTTAATGTAAAAGATTAGAACAGAATACAACTGAACAAATAAACACGTGTATACGCACACACACACACACACACACACGCACACACACACTTCCTTTAACAAATCTCATAGAAATGTTTCAATGAGTTGACAAGCAGTTTTCAATCTTTTGCCATATGGTAATTAATTTAGAAATCAACATTAAAAGAGTAAAACAAAACAGAACAAAAAATATGCACTTTTAGATCACAGAGGAAAAAATAAAAACAAGAAAGAGTAAATACAAATGAGTTAAGTGTTCAACAACCTAGAAAAAATATGGGGATGGAGAAAATAATAGAGAAGGTTGTTGAAAATTCAGAATCCAGAATGCAGTAATATTTAGTTCTAAGATTCTCTTCCTAGTTTCTCTCACATGTAAAATACCGCAATGTTTACTTGCTACATATACATTCAAAATCTTATTAAATTCATTAAAATTTTGAGACTAATCCCACAAACAGTGTGCCTATGTGTATGTATTTATAATGTTTAATTGAGACTATAAATTCCAGGAGGAGATGGATTATGATTTATTCACTACCATATCCTCATGCCATATAATAGTGCCTGACATCTAGGAGAGTGATAAATATTTATTGAATATTGTAGTTGAATATGAAGTCAACTGAGTCAGAAGCTAACCCTCAGAGAATTTTTCAGAGCAACACAGAACTGAATTATAATCCTGGTTTGGGAAAACTCTGGCTGAAATCTGGAAAAGTTTAATGTCTCTCAGCTACAATTTTCAATGACACAAAATGGAAATGACAGAAGCCACTTTGCAAGGACATTGCAGGACTTAGAAAGATGACCATCTGTCAACTATTGAATAACTGTATTTTAGCTCTGCCCCCTCCCTTCTATCCTCTGCTCTGTGATACCAGGGCTGGAACCACAAACCACATTTCTGCTTGGCCATTTGGTTCTGTTAAAGAAAAATTATTGAGTGACATTCATTAAGGTGCAGTGAGGAAGACTTTATTCAGCAGCATCCCAAGACCACTGCAACAAGATCTTGCAGTAGGGGAGAGAGCTTGGGCTCAACTGCAAATACAGTATGGGCAAGTGGGCATCTATAGCCAAAGAGCAGGGTGAGAGGTTGGTGGATGGGAAAAAAATGACTAAGAGGAAACATCAGAGGTAAGGGGGTTCTGGCTGAACACAGGCCAGGATGCTCAGACATCCCTTGGGGAATGGTGGAGGAGGAAGAACCTTACCAGATGTGGAGGAAGAGCAGACATTAAGGATGGAAGTTCTTTGCTCAAACTGGATTGTACGAGGAAGTGCACAGATGGGCCTAGCAGACGCTTCAGAAGCTTGACCGAAGTTTGGCAAACAGAGTCTTTGTCAGGTCCTTGATAACCTCTGCCAACAGGGGGCACTGGAGTGGGCTGAAAGGATGGAGGAGGAAGGAGGCACTTGCTGCTTCCTCTTCACCCCCGAAGGCTTCTTGTCCATGTCCTGCTCCTGTGAGCATCACCCCACATGCCTTCTCCACTCTTCCAGTGGCTCACTGCTTCCCTTAAGAGCCGTGGTATTCTAATGGCAGTTTCCCCAACACCCACAGAACCAGCTTTGTCAGGGCCGCCCCAGACACCACCAGGGTAGCCCCCATCCTCAGAAGGCTCCCTGATCCCCCTTCTAATGTCCCCATTTTGATATGTGTCCTCCTTCTAGGCTTTCCCCTTTGATCCCTGAGCCCTGCGATTTCCACCTCTGTGTCCTTTTGGTTAGTTGGTCATCTTTATACCTAGTTAACAATTCCTTAAATTCTTTCTGTTCAAATAACTGGTGTGGTTTCTCTCTCCTGACTGGCCCCAGATTGGTAATGAACTCAAAGCCCCCAATACGGTAGTTTCTATCATCCCTCCCGAAGCAGTTTAGCGTGTTTTGTCACATGGTCTTCATAACACTGCTGAGAAGAAATCCTATGGGTAGTTGTCCATTATACAGATGAGAAAACTAAAAATCTTGAAGCTGAAATTTCTCAAAGTAACACTCTAGTTACTGGCTAAGTCAGAGCCAAATCTACTATTTCCCAGATACCACCCTGCTCCTTGTTAGATATCCTTTTTCCAAAATTTATTGGCCATTATTTTGTTTTAGGATAACAATCTGTACTACATGCTGAACTAGTCTTATTTGATTTATTTCAGCAGAATACTGAATTTGATAAAAATGTTTCTATTCTTTTGAAATAGTTTTTCCTTAAAGCAATACTCCAAATGATGTAAACAGTTGATAAATTGAGAATGTTTGGTATGAAAGTGAAGAATACAGGCCTTATTTAATTTGGTAATTAACAGTCAGCTTTTGGAACCTGAAAGACTTGAGTTTGAATCTGACCTCAACAAGTTATTAGCCATGTGAGCTTGTAAAAGATACTTAAGTTCTGAACCTAGATCTTCTCATATGTAAAATGGCTAATGTTTGTTGGATTTTTGTGAAGATTAAATGGTTTATGTATGTTCAATGTATGTATATAAACAGTCTCAAATTAAAATTGTATTAATATATCACAGGATATAGAGATGGGTCCTATCCTCAAAGTGAAACACAACATATTGTCTTCAAAATTTCCCCAAAATATAGCTGGATAATTTACACAGTTCTCTGGATCCAGAGAGTAATTTCTTTTCCATCCTGTTGTGTCTCTGAAAGAAGAGTTGTACTTGATCCATGGTTTCAAGATAAATCACTTGCAGTCCCAATGATCCCGAAGTCATTTCAGGGGCTGAAATGAAGGAGACTAGAGATCAAAGAGGAACCTTCAACCCTCAAGAAGATTCTGGCTGCTGGAAAGGAATCAATCCCTAGTCAAAATGGTACAAAAAAATAGGGAACTCAATCAACTAACATAATGTTAAGTCCAGAGGTAACATAGGCTTTAGTTCCTTGAAGATACTAACAAGGGCCAAGGTTGGGATTTTGTTTGTTTGTTTGTTTGTTTGTTTGTTTTTGTTCTTTTATCTTTCCATTTTGCCATCCTCAGTGTTGATTTTGCCATCAGCCCAACAGAAAGATTGTTTGCAATCTTACAAACTTCACATATGACCCACCAACATCTTGTGGAAGAAAAGAGTGTCACCTCCTGGTTTTCTATTAGGAACAAAGAATATTTTGCAGGTTCATCAGACTTTATGTGATACCTCATCATCCAGGACAAGACCATAACTTCCTTCATGAGAAATGAGTGGTACATCCTGATGATGGAGTGGGGTTGGCTTTTCCTGAGACACATTGCTGCTTAGAAGGAGAGACACTCAGAAAAATACAGGTTTCCATTAGCAAGAAAAAAAATGGGACTTGTGAAAAAGATACTATTGCAAATAAATATTAGGATACCAATGACCCCAGTGACATCAAATGGTCTTCTTGGTTATCCCCTCTATGGAAGATACCTGTATGGATTAGCATCATAGGGCTGCTGTAACAAGTTACCACAATCTGGATGGCTTGAAACAACAGCAATTTATTCTCTTACAGTTCTGGAGGCCAGATCAGAGATCGAGGTGTTGGCAGGTCTATGTTCCCTCCAGAGGCTCTGGGGGAGAATCTGTTCCTTGGCTCTTCCAGCTTCTGGTGGCTCCAGGCATTCCTTGTCTTATGGCTGCATCATTCCAATCTCTGCCTTGCTGGTCACATGGCCTCCTCCTCTTCTCCCTTTGCCTCACCCCAATGAGATTGGATTTAGGACCCACTCAGGTAATCCAGGATGATCTGATTCCAAGATCCTTGACTAGGCAAAGAGTCTTTTTCCAAAGAAGATAACATTCGCAGGTTTTGGGGATTAGAATGTGGAAATATCTCTTTTGCAGGGGTGAGGGGAAGGTATTCACTACATTGTTCCACAGGGTTGTCATAAGACAGTGTATTTAAAAGCTCCAGCACAGGGCTGGCACCAGTAAGCATGAGATAAATATTGGTTGAATCTAAATCCATTTATATGTCTTTGCAGCCAAAGCTGGCATTTTACTCATTCCCTATGCCATTACTTCTGGGGATTCTGGCAAAAGACAGCATTCTCTTGGACTGAACAAAAAGAATGAGAGCCAGTAGGACAAAGGGTATAACTGTGGGGATGGAGAGTCAGATGGTTAGGAGAAAGAACAAGATGCCCATCGCAGCAAGAGTGTGGATGAGGGGAGATTGGAACAAGCAAGTACCCAGTACATGCAAAATTGCTGGCCACTCTGTCACACTGCTTTTCTTAGTTCTGGCATGGGCTATAAATAACTTATATGCCTCATGTCAAGCAGCAACCCCAAGAGTATGTAACTACTTCCTTCTGAAAAATGCAAAATTTTATAAAGGGTACACTTTACAGACCCTACATCCAAGCTTATTTATTTCTTCTGGGCAAACACATAAATCTTCCCAATCCTTCATTTTTCAAATAATGAGCCAAAGCAGTTTTCTCATTACTCTGTTTTCTATTTTTCAAAGAAAGGTGATACTGAAATTTTATACTCAGATTTCATGCTCAGGGAATTTCCCAGCTGGAATGAAGGGACCATAGGAGTCACCTGTCCTAGCTCTGCAGCCTACGGAGAAGGAATCTGAAGGTGCGAGATTTCAAGTTATTTGTTCAAAGTCACAGTCAGGGGTTGGAAGGAAAGGATATGCTGTCAGAAGGAACAGTTTGAGCCAAATCCCAGATGGCAAAAGGTTCCTGGAAATCCAGGAATCAAGCAGGGCTGGGAGTGTGGAATGTTTGATAAAGGTGACAAGCTCGTCACCTTCCTGGGTCACCAACTCTAGTCGAATATGTCTATGTTTTGTTCCTTAAATTATCCCTAATATTCTTTATGCAATCTCATTTGCCAGGTAAAGGTTAGACTTTTAAACTGTAAAAGGGTCATTATTCATGTTCTGGAGACTCTGAGCAAGTGAAGTGAATCCAAAGTATGAAATAATAAGATCCATAACTTTGTCATCGATTACATTAAAGGAAGCATTCATCACCACCCGTTGACATGCAGTCACCACCCTCAAACCAGTCCCTATAATATTCACCTTTTTAAGAACATATTTTTTTCTTTGCTTTGGCAAAAAACCAAAAGTCCAAAATGACATGATGAATGGATGAGGTCACCGAACAAAAGAGCAACCTTGAACTAAGCAAGTGAAATTGCAAAACTGCATCTCTGTTTTTCTCTCTGTCCATTCACAGGCTCTGAACAGACATAGTGAAGCCCAAGGGAATGTCTGCCCATGAGGAAAGACAGACCCAGAGAACTTAAGTGACTTTCCCATGACCATACATTCAGTTGGCAAAACTGGCGAACTGGGAATTTCTACTGCCTGATTACTAGTGCTTTCCACAACTCCACGTTGTTAAACGAGCAACTCAAGGTATAACTTTATCTGCAATAAAAGTATATGCCCAAAAGCTTTTGGAAAATTGCAAATAGGATAATTCCCTTGGCAACAGAGTAATTTTACCAGTCAAGTTTCAGTCACAGAAGCAGAACCAGTAAGATACACATGTGTATAGAGATGGGGGGAGAGAGAGGGAGAAAGAGAGAGAGAGAGAGACAGAAAGAGACTAATATGAATTTATTATTAGGGATTGGATTATACAATTGGGAGAGCGGGGCCTTGCCAAGCAAGTCTGAAATCTGTGGGTGAGGCCATCAGGGAGGAAGAGTCATAAGCAGCTGGAACCCAACAGGAATGTTATCCAGTGGCAGAAGCCTCTCTCCCCAGGAACAGTGTAAGCCCCCTTTTAAGGCCTTCCAACTGATTAAGTCAGACCCACTCAGGATAATTCCTGTAATTTAAAGTCAATTTATTATGCACTTTGCATCTGCCAAAGTAATTCACAGTAGCATCTACCATTTTAGTGTTTTACTGGGTAACTGGTGACTGTTATTCAGCCTAGCCAACTTGACACATCAAGAAGCTATCACCACAATCATGGTACCTGTTCACCAAATTTCCAGATGAGTGGAGTGGAAAGTCAGGACTGAAAAGAAATAATTATTGGTGAGAAAGTGCTTGAAGTTTATGACAGGATTTTCAAAGTTTGTTTACAATGGAAGAGCTCTTTCAAGAGACACCAAAGTTCCAGGTGCTTTATTGAATATAAGTGGCTATATTGCTAGATTCGATTTGCTAAGGATCTTTTCAACAATTTTTTTTTCATGAGAGGCAATGGCCTCTAATTTTCCTTTCTTGTAATATCTTTCTCAAGTTTCAGTATTGTTACAAAAACTTCGGCACTTATACCCAAGGCTCCATAAGAAGAATAAGGACAAGTGGTCTGAGGAAAAGAAAAGAGAATTTTATTAATTTGCTGGCAAATGAGGAAGATGGCAGACTCACATCTTAAAGTACAATTGTCCTCCCTATAAACAGAAATACAGAGCTTTTAAAGGGAGTTTTCAGCTCAGGGATATTGCTGTTAACTATAGTTGATTGTCCTGATCAACACCATCTCCACGGAAGACAATCTTGTGTCCTCTGCCCAGATCCATTGAGTCATCTCCTGTAGTACAAAGAAGAAAGGACACTTCCCTCCCCCTCTGATTACTGGCCTTGTACAGGGATGCAGGTTTTAATTCCCAAAATGGTTGTGGGGGGAGTTTTAAAGAGACAACTCATAAAACGTTTTATTCTTTTTCAGGCTGTTCTCTCTGTTACAGTATCAAGATTGTGCTGTTGAAAGTCAGAATGGCAGTGACCCTTGTATAGGGTAGAGACTGTAAAGAAACACAAGGAGACTTTTCTGGCCCTGGGAATATTTCTTTATCTGTTAGCTGCTAACACGGGTGTATTCAAATGAGAGTTTAAAAAGTGGATCTCATGAAGTTAGAGAATAGATCAGTGGTTACCAGAGGCCAAGAAGGATAGAAGGGAGAGTGGTGATGGGCACAAATATATGGTTTGATATAAGAAATAAGACCTAGTGTTTTATAGATCATTACGGTGACTATAATTTACAATAATTTATTGTACATTTCATAACGGCTAGAAGAAAATAATTCAAATGTTCCTAGCACAAAGATAAATATTTAAGGTGATGGATATCACAATTACCTAATTTGGTTATATGAATGTATCAAATTATAACATGTACCCCCAAAATATGTATATTTCATTAATAAAAAATAAATGCTTTAAAAATTTTAAAAATTCATTGGTTTGTACACCAATGAAAAATAAACTTTTCCATACATAGGAGTGACTGTTCAGGTACTTTCAGAAACAGACACTAAGAAGGAACTAAGCATGCAAGAGATTTATTGGGGGAAATGTCTGTGAGTAGGTGTGGAGGGCTTGCAGGTCTGACACCTATAAAAGGAGAGAGGGAAGGAAAAGAGATTGGGTGGAAAGAGACCACAGTGCAGCCCTGAGAAAGTCTCACTCAGGCCAGCGGGGTGCCCCAGAGTGAACACCGCTCAGAAAAGGAGTCCACATTGAGCAAAAATATTCTGGCTCTGCCATCCCCACTGTGCTCAGTCATTATCTGGGAGCAGCTGCAGGAAGCAGGGCATTGGCATGAAAACCACAGCTGATCCCAAAGGGGCAAAAGCTGGGGGCTGACTGCTAATTAGTCCTTCATGGTGGGTTCTCTCTTGAAGGGAGAGCTGAGAAGCCCACTCCCCATCACTGCCCTAGGGGTGGGCAGGGGGAAGACAGCATTTGGGATTTAGGACTTCCAGTTCATGGATGAGAAAACTGGCTTAGACAAGTTAAACATAATTGGGCCCCAAAATGGGAAGTCTTGAGGATGCAGAATTCTAGCCTGGATCACTTTGGATGGATCATCTTTGTTTCCTTCCCATTATGCCAGACTCCAAGATGCAGATTCCTTCTAAGACTCCAAATCAAGGTCTTTTCCCTATTACCACATAGTGAAAGAACAGATCTGCCCCTTAAAACAATCCTGTGTTATGCAAATGCAGGAAACTTGAGGAAATAATGTGTTAATGAAGGCAAAGTCTTCCTGGGTTATTCTGTAGACAACCCTTCTCAGAAATTGGTGATAATTAGTATTCTGGCTGTTTTTCTAAGGATGAATTCCTCAAAGGTGAAACAGTTCGTCTTAGCAATACCTAAAGCAGAAATAATTTGTCATGAGAACAGGGAATAGCCTAACAGCCACCCAAAGGGTGTCCACTTAGAGACTTGCAATCAGCCCATTAAGACAACAGGGCGAATTGATGATGCAGAGGGAGATAGGACACCATAAAGCTGGAAAGTCCAGGAGAGCTTCTCGGCCAGGCAAGGACTGTCACCCATCCTCTGGCACGTAAGCAGCAGCCTCTGAGATTAAAAGAGAGTACCTTTACCTCTGATGAAGCCCTAGGGAGCAGGGTGGGAGGCAGAGCTTGTGTCCCTGAATTGGTGCCCCTTGCTTCATCTTGTCCCTTGGGTGGACCCACCCTCTACAGGGCCTCATTCCCCTCTGTCACTTTCCTACTGCTGCTGTGACAAGTTGCACCAAAGTCAATGGCTTAAAACAATACAGACGTATTTTCTTACAGCTTCACAGGACATGGAGTCTGGGGGTTCACCTGGAGACCTCCTCTTTCTCCCTTCTTCTTACCCTCCTCCCCCAGCCTATCTTGTTATTCTCCCACTGCCACCTGAGGAGGTGGTCTTGGCAGTGGGTGTGTGGTCAGTGTATACGCATCTGTGTGTGTGTGTGTGTGTGTGTGTATGAGTTTACACACGTGAGAGCGTGTATATATGTGTGTGAGTGTGGGGGTTTATGTTTGAGTTCAGGTGTGTGTGAGCTCATGTGTGAGTTCATGTGCATGTGTTTGTGTGTGTGAGTTTATGTGTTTTGAGTTTGGTAGGGGTCGGGTGGGGGACAAAGGTGTGTAAAATAGACTTCAACAAGTGCTATATCCATACAAAGATGTTTTCCTCATGGCAAAGTTTCCTCTGCCTGCCCTCCAGCACGACCACACACTCTTCTGGTTGTCCTCCTGCCTCTCTGTCAGCTCTCCCCACCCCCAGTTCCCTGCAGTCTACCCTTAGCTTCTTGATTCTTAGTCAAGCACCCAGAAAGCAATCTCTGGACTTCGCTCTCTGCACTCCCTCCAGGGCTCTGTCCACAGGTGATCTTAGCCCCAAGACCGCCTTAGCTACTATCTGCACACTGAAAGCTCTCAAATCCACCTGGAGCTTCAGAGTGGTGCATCCACCTGACCCCTCAACATAGCCATTTGGGTGGCTGAAAGGCGTTTGAAACTTACATCCCAAATGCCAAGGTGTGGATCTTTCCCCAAGAAACCTGCTCCTCTCCTGTCTTCCCCATCTCAGTGAATGGCAACAACCCTGAAGTTGCCCTCAAATTCCTTCTCACACAGCTCATCCAAATTCAGCAGGAAATCGAGCTGGCTGCACTGTCAAAGTCATCCAGAATTCAACATCTCCAATGCCACCACCTTGTGCAGACCACTAGATTTGTGCAGTAAGAGGCTAATTTATCTCCCTGCTTCTATGCTTGTCTCAAGAATGTGTCCTGAAAATGCCAAAGTGACTCTTTGCCATCAGGGGTCAGTTGCCCTAGAACTAGAGCCTGAGGTGGAGATCTTGTGTGCACGTGATTTACTGAGCAAGTTCTCTGTGGAAAATAACCTACAAGGGACTGAGGGAAGCAGAACAGGAAAGGAGAAACATCAAGGCAAGGATGAGCTCCCAGGTACAGTCTGGCCTTGACTTGATCCACAGCAATGAGGACTGTAAGCCATAGGGCAGAGTTGTCACCTCTTGAAGCAAGAGGTCCAGTCTTCTGTATCCCTCATCAGCCATTGGCTACGGACCACCGGTGGTTCTAGTCAACCGTGGGCAATTTTCCAGAGAAGGGGCAGCTGAGAGCCATCAGCAGTCAACACTCCCAGCAGGTGGGGTGGTTACGCTGGCCAGGGCAGCACGACCTCCAGAGCAGGTGCTCAGGCTCAGTGTGCAGCAGGATCACCTGGAGGTAGGGTCGCCAGGGTGAGCTGCACTCTCCACCTCTCGCAAAAACCAGCTCCAACAAACAATTCTTCAAATAATGGTGAAAGGTGCTACCATTCTTAAAATAATGGTGAAATGATGGTGAAATAATTCTTCAAATAATGGCTATTTTAAAGGCTCTAGTACTAACTTCTGGGAAATATCCAGTTAGCTGGGTCTTGACATAGATTTGTCTGCCAAAACCATTTTAGGCTCTGAGCTGATGAAACAAATCATGTTAAAATGATGGTGAAACGTGCTACAGTCCTTTAAAAATGGTGAAATAATGGTGAAATCATCCTTAAAATAATGGTTGTTTCAAAAGTTCTGCTACCTACTCCTTGGAAATACCCAGTTACCTAGGCTAAACATAGATTTGTCTGCCAGAACCATTTTCCATTCCGAGCTGATGAATCAAAGGGTTCTGAAGATGATGGTGAAACATGCGGATCCTGTTTCAGACTGAAACAGGAAAATGGGCACTTCTCATCTCTGACGATAATCAACTCAAACAAAAGACTGACACAGGACCTGCACTTTCCACCTCTCACAACTACAGGATTCCCAGTTAAACTTGAATGTCACATAAATAATAATTTTTAGTATAAGTATTCAATATTGCATGAGACATACTTATTCTAAAAAATATTCATTATTTATCTGAAATTCAAATTGAACTGAGTGTCCTACAACTTCTCTCCTCCCTGGAGGACTTGTTGAAACACAGATTGCTGCTGTTTCTTGCTAATTAGGCCCGGGTGTGGCCTGGGAATGACCTCTTCTAGCAAGTTTCCAGGTTTAGCTGATTCAGGGAACACACACACACACACACACACACACACACACACACACACACTGTTGTAGTATACCCTTTGTATTGCTCACAACTGTCCAGGGCTCTCCAAGTCCCTTAAAGGAAAAGCCAAAGTCCTGACAAAGTCTTCCAAGGGTTCACGGGACCTGGCCTTGGAGTTGCTTCTCTTGCCTGTTTCCCTGGTCCCCGCCCTTCCCTCACCACCATTGAAAGATGCTGGCTACATAGCTGTTTCTGGAACAAACCAGGCACTATCCAACCAATGGATCTTTGCACAGATAGCTCCCCTGTTTAAATGATTCTCCCTTAAATTGAAAGAGGGATCAGTCCTTTGCCTCCTTCAGCCTTTGCTTCATCCCACCTGTTTGCCCTGTTTTAAATTGCACCCCACGCACAGCCCCATCCCCACCACTTTACTGTGGTTTTTCTGCAGCCCCGTCTCCTACAAGCAAAAAAAATTATCATTTGCTTATTGTTTCCTTTCCCCCTACTAAAATTTCAATTCTACGAACACAGAGATTCATGTTTATTATATTCATTGCTATCCACAGGAGTGATATCATTTCCCCATGTATAAGAGGTGTGTGACAAATGTGTGGAATAAATGTTTAAATGCAAGGTGATGTCCTGATCTGAGACTGCGGAGCCTGCCATTTGTTCATTCTGTGAACACCGGCAACGAGCCACCCTGTGCACAGGCATAAAGAACCATCTTCAGAAAAGATCTTTATAAGTGGGTAACACCAAGACATCCAACTGCAGGGGGAAAATACGTGGAATTTTTTTTTAAATGCTATTTCAAAATTACTTAGGGCAATTTGGACCATTCAGCAATTGTTGGTTGTTTTAAGTTTTTTGTTTGTTTTTAAAATCAATACGCACTGGAGGCAGGTGAAAGGTATGTCCTGTCTCCCACAACCCTACTAGCAGACAGTGCATCCCAAAAATGACTTCGAGCCCATTCTTCCCCCCACCTCCAGTTTTATCGAGGTATAATAGACAAATAAAAAAATATATTTACCACATGCAATATGATGCTTTGTTATATGTCTATGCTGTGAAATGAACACCACAAACCATTACAGCCCATTATGACAAATGTGCAAGTATTCATGAGTAATTGAGCCCCAGTCATATACCCTATTTTTGTAAGTCCAGAGAAGCCCCTGCACTCTGTTCTCATGCATTCCAGAAACAAAATGCAAGATTTACTCTGAGGCAAATGTAAAGATATTCTCCGGGCAGAATTGGCCAAACCTTTCATCTTCCCAGGGGATTTGAGTCCTCTGTGAAGGCAGGGAGGCTGGGGAGAAAGACCCCCCAAATAGCTCTGGATACAGTGTATAATCAGCAAGGTGGGGGGTGATGGGCAGCTCCATACTTAGACCTTGTTCACCCAAGGGTGCTGGCATCCGTAGGGCCCCTCAAGCCAGCCACCTGGCATGGCCACAGATTGTCATGCCAAAGAGAAATTATTAATACTTCCAATGTCCCTTAGGAAAAGATGAAGGTATTTAAAGTGCTTAGTGGTCTCCTGGAAAGTATGGAATCTCATTGTTGCTTTGAAGGCTAACTAAAGGCCCCTAGGGTACCGATTAAAGGTAAACAAACAAGTTACAATGTTTATACTGAAATATTTTTATTTAAAATACACAAAGGTAACAAATGTCCTATATAAATTTTAAAATTTGTTAAAATCATCACATGTATTAAAATGAAACACTACAAATGGAATATATTTCAAGAGGCTTTGATTTAACATCAAAGCTGGCAACTGAAACAAGAACTATTTTAATTTATTGAACTCCCTGGATTTCCCAGTCCTGGGGACAAGCAAAATGAAAGTAACCCACAAATATTGTATAGTTAAAATTCCAAATTCTTAACTCCAGCCATTTATATTCTGTTTGTAGGATCAACTCTCTTTTATGGCGATAGAACCCTAACACTAAAAATCTGACATTTAACTCCTCAAAAAGGGGATAATCCAACTTCAAAAAAATAATCTCCATGGATACAATTGATGGGTGTATTTATGACAAATGCTCAGAGGCACACATTTAACAAATCTCATAAAACTCAGCCTTCCCACTACAAATTAAAATAACTCGAATTGAGAGTAATAGGAAATGCTTCCTATCTTTAAATAGGCAGAGTTGGGCTACATCTAAGGTAGTTTTTAAAACTAAGTCATTTAAGAAAAACTCCAGGACACTCCATTGGTGCAGAACATGTCCTTACAGCCACCTCCTCTGCACCGTGGAGAATTTGTTCCAACGCCGGGGAAACGTGCTCCCTTCTCCTCTGCTAGGGTGACCAACCTCACGGTTTGCCCAGATCCACACAGGACTTTCAGTGCTGACACCAAGCAAGTCCCGGATCAGTGGGGATGAGATGGTCACCTACCTGAATCATTCTCTTTTCAGGAATGACTCCAAAGCAGCTGCCCTTAATGGCTGTCGAGAATCTTCCACAAGTAGTTCTTCTTGATCAAAGCAAGCTGAGCCTCAGAGAATTGTTTGCAAGCCTCTCCCCTCCACCCTGTGTAGCAAGGTGCATGGCTGCTACCCCTCAGTCCAGAAAACCCAACAGGACCCCAAAGGGTGGAGGGCAGGTGTGGGCTGTGGGCCCAGGTGTCAGTCATTCCAGGTAGCTGGGAGGGCGGGGAAGGAAGGAGCATAAGAGGGAAGCTCCAGCTCACTGGGCCCCTAGCTGCTGGGTCTGGGTGGGAAGCGGTAGGGGGGTGTTACCGTGTTTGTTTTTCACTTGGCGAAGTAGCTCTCTTGTTCTGGGTCCTTTCTGAAGACGTTTAGGTCTCTCTTCTTCTTTCTCCCTCTCTGCTTGAGGACAAAGGAGACACAGCCTACGGGAGCCCTGCCTGGCCTATTTCTATCTGGAAAGCACAGGCTGGTTCTCGGCAACGTGGTCTGAGGCCACCTCTTCCCACAATGACTTGATTCTGCTTCATAGGCCTTTTCCTCTCAGAAAATTAGATGCTAGGAACAGCAAGTCCTTAGCTCAGGGGACTGTGGAGAAGGTTTGATTATCTTATCTAAAAACCAAGATAGGAATGAAGCTACCTGGGCCCTAATGAGCTACCCTCGGAGGGGAGACAGAACAGGGTTCCAAAGAGCCTTGTCCCCAGGAAAATGGGGGCCGGGGGGCTTGCGAGCTACGAGACATGTGAATCAGAAGTTGAGAAATGCAGGGAACCCGTCTCGGGCAGAAGACGGGCCCCATGCCAAAGCTGTCTTAGTGGTGATTCGCTGTCTGCCTTCCATGAGAACAGGGGCCAGCCTGACCCTGGTAAAAACTCCAGGTCAAAGGGAAAGTGACAGGGGTCACTGAAGAGACTAACCCGAGTCCCTAAGCTGTGAGACAAATGCTCCTTACCCCTCCTAAACAGCAGTTCGCAGCTGCGGTCCCAGGCCCTACCTCTTAAACGTCACTTCGTCTAATGCCTCTTGGGGGATGGGGGGCTGTCACACAGCATCTCAGATGGAAGCCTCATAAGACTGGAAGTGGCCAGGGATGCCCAACCCAGCTGTCCTGAGGCAGTAGCTTAGTCACTTGACTGATGCGACCTTAAAACAAAAGTTACCCAGCAGAATGAAATGTATGAGAATCTTGCCACAGGCTTTGCCTGAAAGTCAGGATGCAGGTCCCTTCTCTGGGCAGCAAATGACTAAAACAGGAACTCTTGTCCTTGGGCCTCTCTAATTAAACCAGACCACTTACTCCTGGGAGGGAGAGGCCCCTACCGGCTGTAGCTGGCTGATAGGAAACCTTGTGATCACGTCTTCCTGATTCTTGAATCATGGGTAATGCTGCCTGCTGTGACTCGAAGTACTACCTGGCACAGACTTAGCAAATATGAGCTGCAGAACTTGTATAACTGAAGGTTTAGTAAAGGTCAGCCTTCTATTAAGATTCAGCAGGTCTTAAAATGCCAGAACCTTCTGCTAACCTAGCAGGGGCTGAATTTACCTTGTCAATCTAATGTTTCTGTAGTCAGCACTTATGTCACTAAGGAAAAGTGCCCCTGACGTCTTAGTGTTAACGTGGATGTTTCCACACTTGCATCTTATCCTCTCACTCATACAAGGTCAACAGAACGTGTTACCCTTACCTTAGAAGAGAGAAAATGTCTTCCCAAGTGGGGCTGCCTCACAGAAACAAAACTACTTACTGACAGAGATTTAGACCCAGTTCTACCAAGCCTGTGGGCTCTTGTTCCCTGATGCTGGCAGCCCAGTGAGGTTTTGTTGCAGCTTGACTCTTTTCCAACCTAGTAAGCCTGGGTTTAACTACTGGTGCCAAGTTGCCTCACCTGAGAAACAAGGCAAGTTAGATAAGTTTGAGGCTTTCTCAGATCCACTGCATCATGCCTAATGTCAGGGCACCAGCTGTGTGACTCCTGTGGCTGCAGGAACCAACACCCAGCTGGAGTGAGATGCCAGCTGGATTGTCGAGGGTGGCCCCCAATGCTGCTGTAGACAGCAATCAGATGAAGCTTGCTTCCAACGCAGATGATCTGTCTCCTTGTGGAGAACTTGGAAATGCAGAGGACTAGGAAGTGCCTCTAAGCACTCACTCTGGAGAGCAGACTAACAATGTGGCACGTTGCCTAGCTCTTGCTATCCTGCTATAAGTACTGAAGTCACCTTATGGTGCAGAAGATGTTGCCGTCTAACTCATGTGCTTAATAGAAGGAAGCTACTAAGAAATCATCTTGTACTGGTCAGGAGCCTGGCTTTCTGCTCTGGTTTCTGTGGTCTCTCATCCCCTCTCTCTACACTCTCTACAGAGTCACCTTCAGGGTTTTTTTGCTACTCAAAACAATCCAACAGTATAAGGGCCTATGTCAGTGGGTGACAACTTTTCAGTTAAGTATCAACATACTGTCTTAAGCTACCTTTCCTTTAACTTGGCATTAACATTACCTTATGTAGGTGTTGAGTAGATGGTTGGTTTAGTCTTCACACATCAAAGTTTATAACCTCGTGCTCTTCTCGGCCATCCCATACGTACCCTTGCTGCAATCAAATGTGTGTGGAGTGTAGATGTCCGGAGGCTACTTTTTGAGTAGGTAGCATGCAGCTGGGAGGCTGACCTCACTGAGCTGTGTGTCCTCTTGTGAAATCCTTCACTAGAGCCACTTGGATGCCATCCTGCAAGGATCTGGTGGGCCCAGGTGGTCCTGGGTTTGAACCAGGAGGCACCAGGTTCTCAGAGGATACTCATCACACCTGCAGGAAATTGAAGTTTATAACTCCCACTTAAAAGCCTGAATGTGCAGGCTCAGGTAGAAACTCCTGTGTTGGCAAGATGAGGCTTTCATGCCTCCACCCCCATTGAGGGACTCTGCAGGGCACAAGTTACTGGGGTGGGAAAAGCATCTTAGTCATCTGCATACCAGTCCTGTGTCATATCTACAAGGATACTTAGACTATCCCAACTAAGAGCTCTAAGAGTCTTGTGTAATAAAGACCAGAGTTCATAGGTGTGTACATATGGCTTTAAGGGCAGTATAGCATCAGTCTCTGCCCTGAACTGTATCCACTGTCTTAAGGGGGAAGTGGTTGATTCCAAGTTAAGAATACAGTCTGAAGTGAGGCATCAAGGGGACAAAATATATTTAAACTGTATTTCTTGGCATGTTCTGATGCTCCAAAATTACAGTCCAAGCAGGAGCTAAATGGGCTAGATTGAACAACTATGCACTTGAATCGGGTCCCTTAGAATCAGCTTGGATATCTTTCCTAGGTTAGTGTCCACCTGGAGTGTGTTCAGGCCTGTCTCTGCTCTACCTTCTGACCCTTGGCCTACGTCTGATCTTGGTGTGGAAGTGTTGGAAGGATCTTCTAAGACATGCATGGCCCCTTCAGAGTTGTGATCTATGATCCTGGGCTTGAGTCTAACCTAGCAGCTAGTATGAATTCCACTTTTCTTGTAAAAGTCTTATGTCGAATTGAAGAGTGCTTACTGAAGGTTGGACCAGATATTACTGCACATTGAGCAGCATAGGCTGGGAGTAAGAAACATGAGATGCAAAGTGAATAATTGGTCTGCAGGAAGGTTGGCATCTGCTGGTCCAGGGGATTAGTTTCTAGGCAGGGGGCCTGCTGGAGGGCAAGGGCCTGTGGTGAAGCCTCCAAATATGAGTATCCTTAGTTCTGTTAATATCTGACTTAAGTGTAGTCAGAGGCTTGGCCACTAAAGTGTGAGGTCAGATAGAGGACCCCAGCCTACAAGCTTTCTAGGGTTTCTCCTTGCCAGCACTAAACTACTCGCCGTAAGCTGGGTAACTTGGGTGGCTATCAATCAGATGCAGCTGGGTCCTGCCCTGTCAGTCTTGTTCTCTGTCCAGTAAGGTTGACGGAAGTTAGTAACTCATACTTCTGACAAGGAGTCAGGCTCCATCTCCCTTGTGGGGGCAAGGATCTTTCCTATGTTTCTCTAGTTCCCTAGCATGCGCAATTGAATATGACACTGGCATGAAGCCACAGGTATCGACTAAGGAAATCCGGGTTAATTGTACCTTGATGTCCAGCAAGTATCTCAGTCAGGCAACTGCTACCTTGAACTTCAGGTCCTGGGTGTCACTTCTGTGAGCTAGAGA
>RJWJ010033544.1:0-17828 GCA_004363605.1 Indri indri | reverse complement strand
TACTCACCATCAAATTGGTAGTAACTGAACAACACATAAGTGTACATATAAGAATAACATCTATTGGATGTCAGGTAGGGAGGGAGGGGGAAGGGGGAGGGGCGAGGGGGAGGAGGGGACGGATATATGCATACACAAAGGGTGCAATGCGCACCCTCCGAGAGATGGACACGCTTGGGACTGGGACTTGGGGGGAAGGAGGGGCAAGGGCAACATACGTAACCTAAACATCTGTACGCCTATAATAACAAACAATAAAAAAAAAGAAAAAAAAAACCTTGGGTTTGGCCATATTTAAATTTAGATGACCCCTAAACAGTCAAGAAAACAGCTAGTTGTAGCAATGCAGGGCTAGACATATAATCTCATTAGCATATAGATGACATTTAAAGCCATGGGACTAGGGAAGATTACCCAAGGGGAGAGTTTATACAGAAAAAAAAGATGTTGGGGTCCACAGCATTTAGAGGTCAAACAGAGAGGGAGCTAACAAAGAAGAAGAATTAGAAAAAGCCTGTTAAATAGGAGGGAAAAGCAGACGAGTATAGTGTCCCAGAAGACGTGGAAAAAAGTTTTAAAGAAAGAAAATGAACAACTGTGCCAAATGCTGCTGAGAGGTTAAGTACAGTGAAAACCAATGATCGACCGATGGATTTGGCAACTTTTTGTTTCATTGATCTTTTTTTTTTGTATGGTCTTTTCGATTCGTTTATTTCTACTCTCATATTTTTAGTTCTTTTTTAATTTTTTGTTTGTTATTTCAGCATATTTCAGTGGTTCAAATGTTTAGGTTACATATATTGCCTTTGCCCCACCCAAGCCCATCTAATTCCAAATTTTGCACTGTGTAAATCTCAATAGGTATAATGTTTTTCTTTCACATTTACAAAACAGCAAAAGTTTCAAAAAATCCATAATTATTATTTTTTATTTTTTATTTTTTATTTCAGCATATTATTGGGGTACAAATGTTTAGGTTACATACATTGCCCTTGCCCCACCTGAGTCAGAACTTCAAGCATGTCCATCCCCCAGATGGTGTGCACTGCACCCATTAGGTGTGTATATACCCATCCCCTCCTCCCACCTCCCATCTGCCTGACACCCGATGTATGTTATTACTATATGTACACATAAGTGTTGATCAGTTTATACCAATTTGATGGTGAGTACATGTGGTGCTTGTTTTTCCATTCTTGGGATACTTCACTTAGTAGAATGGGCTCCAGGTCTATCCAGGATAATACGAGAGGTGCTAGATCACCATTTTTGTTTTTTGTGGCTGAGTAGAACCCCATGGTATCCACATCCCACATTTTATTAATCCATTGGGTATCTACCACTGTATTGATGTATTGATGGATACTTGCGTTGTTTCCATATCTTTGCAATTGTGAATTGTGCTGCTATCTACATTCTAGTGCAGATGTCTTTTTTATAGAATGCCTTTTGTTCCTTTCGGTAGATGCCCAGTAATGGGATTGTTGGATCAAATGGTATCACTACTTGGAGCTCTTTGTGGTATCTCCATATAACTTTCCACAGAGGTTGTACTAGTTTGCATTCCCCCCAGCAGTGTATGAGTGAGTGTTCCTATCTCTCTGCATCCGTGCCAACATTTATTGTACTGGGACTTTTTGATAAAGGCCATTCTCATTGGAGAGAAGTGATATCTCATTGTGGTTTTGGTTTGCATTTCCCTGATGATTAGAGCTGTTGAGCATTTTTTTTTCATGTTTGTTGTTCATAAGTCTATCTTCTTTTGAAAAGTTTCTATTCATGTCTTTTGCCCACTTTTTGATAGGGTTGTTTGATTTTTTCTTGCTGATTTTCCTGAGTTCTATATAGATGCTACTTATCAGACCTTTATTGGATATGTAACATGCAAATATTTTCTCCCATTTTGTAGGTTGTCTGTTTGCTCTCATGATAGTTTCCTTGGCTGTGCAGAAGCATTTTAATTTGATCAGGTCCCGTGTATTTATTTTTGTTGTTGCTGTGATTGCCTCTGGGGTCTTCTTCATAAATTCTTTGCCTAGGCCAATGTCTATGAGAGTTTTTCCAACATTTTCTTCTAGATTACTTATAGTTTCATGCCTTTTGTTTAAGTCTGTTATCTACTCTGATCTTTATTATTTCTTTTCTGCTACTAATTTTGGATTTGGTTTGCTCTTGTTTTTCTAGTTCTTTCAGATACTTCATTAGGTTATTTGAAGATTTTCTACTTTATTTATGAAGGCAAGTATTGCAATAATCTTTCCTTTTTGTACTCCTTTTGTCTGTATCCCATAGGTTTTGATATGTTGTGTTTTCATTTTCATTTGTTTCAAGATTTTTTTTCCTTTTTTATTTCAAAATATTATGGGGTTACAAATGTTGAGGTTACATATTTCCCTTTTCAGTGCCTGAGTCAGAGCTACAAGTGTGCCCATCCCCAGATTTTATCTCTTCATTGACACACTGGTCATTCAGGAGCACATTGTTTAATATCCATGTGTTTGTATAGTTTCACATGTTCCTCTTGTTATTGGTTTCTAGTTTTATTCTATTGTTATTAGAGAAAATACTTGATATGATTTCAATATTTTTGAATTTTGTAAGACATTTTGTAGCCTAACATATGGTCTATCCTTGAGAATGATCCATGAACTGAGGAGAATGTGTATTTTGAAGCTGTTGAATAAAACGTTCTGTAAATATCTATTATGTCTATTTGGTCCATAGTGCAGATTAAGTCCAGTATTTCTTTACTAATATTCTGTCTGGATAATCTGCTCAGTTCTGAAAGTAGAGTGTAGACGTCTCCAACAATTATTGAGGTCTATATTTGCATTCTTAACACATGCTCGGCTCTGAATTTCTGGTGACTCAATTTTGACCCTACTTTTTTATTATTTCTTGGTTTTTCTCCTGTGTGTATAACTCATGTATATGTGTGTGTGTGTGTGTGTGTGTGTGTGTGTACACACACACACACACAAATAATATTTGTCCTTATGTATGGGATACATATGATATTTTCTTACATGCATAGAATGTACAATGATTAAGTAGGAAGAGTACTTAGGGTGTCCTGCAAGTATTTATCATTTCTATGCGTTGGAATCATTTCAACTCTTCTCTTCTAGCTATTTGGAAATATATAAAAGATCGTTGCTAACTATAGTCACCTTACTCTGCTATCAAACATTAGAACTTATTTTTTTTATCTAACTGTATATTTGTACCCATTAACCAACCATTCTTCAGCCGCCCCCCCACCCTTCCCAGCCTCTGATATCTAGTATTTTAATCCCTAACTCCATGAGATCAACTTTTTTAGTTTCCACATTTGAATGAGAACATGTGATATTTGTCTCTCTGTGGCTGGCTTATTTCACTTAACGTAATGACTTCCAGTTCCATCCATATTGCTGCAAATGACATAGTTTAATTGTTCTTTATGGTCAAATAGCATTTCATTGTGTATATGTACCACATTTTCTTTGCCCATTTGTCCATTGACGGATACTTAGGCTAGTTTCATATCTTTGCTATTATGAATAGTGTTACAATAAACAAATAGGCGTAGGTATCCCTTTTATATACTGATTTTCTTTCCTTTGAATAAATACCCAGTAGTAGGAATGCTGGATTATATGGTAGTTCTATTTTCAGATTTTGAGAAATATCCATACTATTTTCCATAGTAGCTGTTGTAGTGGTATGTTTTCATTTCTTTATCTTTACATTTTGTGTACTACAACATTTTTTTTTCCTTCTGCTGATCATAAGGGTTACGTAAAACACCTTATAATAGTCTAATTTAAGTCTATGACAACTTAATTTCAATAGCATACAAAAACTATACATTTTACTTCTACTCTCTCCACATTTTCTGTTATTGATGTTATAATTAGCATCTTTTTATACTGAATATCTACTTAAATTTTTGTACCTATGTTTTTTTTAATTATTTTGCCTTTTATCTTTTATACTAGAAGTAAAACTGATTTATGCCCCTCCACTATAGTATGAAAATATTTTGAATTTTACTTTATATTAGTATTATCAGTGAGTTTTATGCTTTCATATGTTTTCCTATTGTTATTTAGCAATCTGATATTTCAATTTGAAGAAATTTCTTTAGCATTTCTTATAAAGTAGTTCTAGTGGTGAAAAACTCTCTCAAGTTTTTTTTTCTGGGAAATTCTTTATCTTGCCTTCATTTCTGAAGGACAGCTTTACAGGGTAAATTATTATTTGTTTGCAGGATTTTTCCACAACATTTTAGTATATTGTCTCACTCTCATGGCCAGCAAGGTTTCTGCTGAGAAATCTGCTGATAATCTATTGTTTTTTATGAGTTGCATTTTTCTTGTTGCTTTCATTGCCTCTTGGCAGTGTGTTTATAATGTGTCTTGGTGAAGAGGTCCTTATATTCAATTGTGTCAGAGTTCTTTTGGAATGATAGAAGTCTATGTTCATTTCCCTTCCCATATTAGGGAAGTTTTCAGTCATTTTTTTTTTTACAAATTTAATTTAATTTTTTAAAATTTATTTTTAATTGACAAATAGTAATTGTATATATTTACGGGGCACAATGTGATGTTTTGATATGTATTTATAATGTGTATTGATTAAATCAGGCTAATTAACACATCCACCGCCTCACATACTTACTATTTTTTGTTGTGAAAACATTTCAAATATATTTTTATCAATTCTGAAATACACAGTGCATTCATATTTTTCCCTTATAATTTTTTTTATTTCAAAATATTATGGGGGGTACAAATGCTTTAGATACACGGCTTGAGTATGAGCTGTAAAAGTACCCATCACCTGAAAAGTGTTCATTGTACCTGTTAGATGGGTTTTTGCCCCTCCCCTATTCCCCCTCTCCCTGCTTGATTTCCTATGACTTTTACTTCCTTCTGTGCACTCGTGTGCCCGTTTGTTAGTTCCAATTTATTAGAGAGTACATGTGTTTGTTTTTCCATTCTTGAGATACTTCACTTAGAGTAATGGCCTCCCATGCCTCCCAAATTGCTACAAAAGGCATTAGTACATCCTTTTTTATGGCTGAGTAGTATTTCATTGTATGCATTATTATTTATTATAGTCAACATTATGGTAAGTGCAGTAAGCCAGGCACAGAGAGACAAATAATGCATAATCTCACTTGTATATAGAATCTAAAAAAGTTGAACTTATAGACGTAGATAGCAGAATGATGGTTAACAGAGGCTGGGGGCAGGTACAAAGTTTCATTTAGACAGGAGGAATAAGCTTTAGGCATTTATTGCACGGAATGTCATTATCCTTGAAGTAAGCTTTTGCCCCTTTCTTTTTCTCTTCTCCTTCCGATAATCCCATAGTTTGTATTTTGTTTGCTTGATGGTGTCCCATAAGTTCCATAGGCTTTCTTCAGTCTTTGTCATCTATTTTTTTTTTATTATTTTTGTTCCTCTGACTGGATAATTTCAAATGATCTGTCCTCAAGTTGACTGATTCATTTTTCTACTTGATAAAGTCTACTGTTGAAGATTTCTATTCATTTTTTTTTCAGTTAAATCGTTGTATTTCTCAGCTCCAGAATGACTATTTGGTTCTTTTTTGTTGTTTCTGTATCTTTGTTAAACTTCAAAGTTTGTTCACAGATTATTTTCCTGATTGCTCTAAGTTTCGTTTCTATTCTTTTTTCAGCCCACTGAGCTTTTTTAAGAAGATTATTTTGAATTATTTTTTAGGCAGTTTATAAATTTCCATTTTGGGGGGATTAGCCACTGAGCTTTATTTTGTTCCTTTGGTAGTGTTGTATTTTCTTGATACTTTTTGTGTGTTCCTTGATGACTTGTGTTGCTGTCTTCACATTTTGAAGAAGAGTCACTTCCTCCAGTCTTTACTGACTGGCTTATGAAGAGAGAGGCATTAAGAAACCAGATTGGCAAGAAATTCTGGAGGTCCCTTAGACCTTTTCTATGGATGTGCTCACTACCTTTCTCTTACCTTTTATGGGGCAAGTTGTAGAATTGTATGACTTATTTCAGTCTTACAAATCCAGGCCAGCTGCTGAGAGCCTTCCGTTTACTTTTCCTGCAGAAGTTCCCTGAAATGGTTAAGGTTGTGTGCCTTCTCTCAATAAATCTGGCAGAGTCAATCAAGCATGTTGGTGATATCTACACTTTGTCTATGGAGGCTTGTACATGCCTTCTACAAGGGAGCACACATAATCTTTGAAAGGGAGCACATACACTATCTGTGCTGGAATGCAGGGCACCAGCACTTGAGAGAGAGGTTGAAGAGTGCTTGGGTTGCATGTCAGGTAGTTGGGGAGGGTCTTCAGGTGAGATACCCCACAGGGATCTTGGGTGCGGCTCCTGGTGGAGTCCGTGAGCTGGCCAGTAGAATCTGTAGCTCATTGTTGAGATTTGGGCACAGGATGCTGTGAGCCCCCATATCTTTCCCTTGTTTCTAAATGCCCTGAAATTATTCAATTTTGCTGATTCCCTCAGTGTGCTGACTATATATACTCATTTGGCCTCCTTTTACAGCCTTATATGAGGTATATTTATTACTATTTGGTTAGTAATAGCCTTCTGTTGCATTTTTACAGTATTTTCCCTTGTCTGGATCTGTGACCTTTGGTTTCTCTGGGAAGCATTATGTCTGATCTTTTCTTTAGTATCTATAGGCCTCTATGTGTGTTTGGTCTTGACAGGGTTTGCCCCAGACACACAAGTATATAGCAGATATAGTAAAAAGTTTATTAAGTAACGGAAGCCCCTCAAATATTGAAAAGTCTAGCATTTTGGTGAGGAGGTAGTTTGGGGGTGAAGGACAATTTGGCAACACTCTTCTTGAACCATTGTGCGGGTGGCATCTAGCTGTGAATACCTAGCCCAGCCAGCTGGCCCAAGGGAAATATTTCCTAGAATAGTATGTAGACACAATCTTTCACTGCCTCAAAACAAAACAAAAAAAGGCTTGGTTTTGATTTTCGCTTTGAAATGATAAGGCTCCAAAACATTGCAACAGGCCTTGTCAGGTTGAAATGTTGGTAGCACAGAGTGCTATTACATGAGTTGTGGTTCTCAGTCAATAGAACAACTCAAAAAATCATCTATCCCCCATTCTCACTTTCCATCCAAGATGCTTCCTTCTCCAGCTTGCCATTCTTGTTAGTGAATATTGAACTTGTGAGTTATCTTTGGTTTTCTCTCAACTTTCTCCTTCCCACACTCCACTAATCACTTGGACCTGTCAGTTATTTGTAGTCTGTGTACTGGAACATGTACCATCCTGTCTGATGCTCTTGCCACTTCCATAGCCTCAGCCCTCTTCACATTACTTCTCTCTGCTTTATGGCTCTGGTCATTCTACCTCGTATTTTCTTGTCACATTAATTATAATCTTTCCATTTAAGCTTCTACTACCTTGCACAAGAATCTTCAAAGGCTTCTTTATTTTTTTATTTCAAACCTTAATTCAGCTTGACATTCAAGTATTCCCCACAACTGGATCCATCTTACCTGCATTTTATCCTAATATAATAATATATTATAGAGTTCATACACCAAATATCCTGGGTTAAAATAACAGTTTTAGCATTTCTTAGCTGTATGGACTTGGGAATTTACTGAACTTGTGAATGCCTTGGTTTCCTCATTTAAAAAAATTAGTATAAAATATTTACATTATAGCACTAGTGTGAACATTAAATTATATGATATATAAAAAGGTATCAGAACAGTGTATGGTATATGGTGAATTTTCAATGGATGATAATGATGATGACACCATCTATATCACTCTTTTTCAAATAGCTATGCTTTTATATTCATTACTTGTTTTTAGTTTTTTTAAATTATCTACTTCTTTGACATTAATTTTCAAGGAAAAAAATGCCCAGTTTCACCTATATACTTCAGGAGATTCAGATGCCTTTGGAATTTCTGGAAGGTAGGTTTAGGCAATAAATAGCTGCCACACTGGAGTTTGTCACTCTAATCTTTCTGGTTAATTAAATTGTTATATTAGATCATTGTTTGATGGCATTCCCTAACATACCAGTTCATAGAGAAAGCTATTTATTTACAGTGGAATACCCTAATAGTGATTGGATAGTGATACTGATTGGATTATCAAATCAATTGAATGAACGGGATAGAGAAATGGTATTGAAACATCGGGAAGTCCCTGAAAATCATGATTGGGACGCTCACTGAACATGATTTGCTAACTTGTATCTTTCGAACTATATCCTGTGAGGAAAACCAGTCACAGCACATTTAACAGTCTGGCTTAGTTTGATGAATGTTGAAAAATTCAACATGATGTTCTGAAATGAGGACTGGGCTTGAATCAGGCAGTTTAGCCCTGGCTTTGCTATTAAGATGTCAGGATTGGTCAAATCCTCTCCTTCTCTGATCTTCAGTTTCCTCAATTATATTATAAAATATTGAAGTCATACTAGAATATAGCAAAGAATTTTGCCAGTTCTAATATTTGTTTCCCCAAATTTGGAGAAACACCCAAATTTTAGTAGCGTATTTTACTTTTAGTAACACATTATTAATATGTAAGTGGAGTGACACTAATTGAAACCAAGACCTTGGGATTGATTTACAAAAAAGCTTAGGCTTTAAAAGTGCTTTTATGGTCAGAAATAGGAAAAGGGTCAAAAATGATAATACAACATTATTAATAATACTAACCACATAATATTTGTAGAGATTTTAGGTCCATATCCTCTTTAATTTTTTTCATTCAAAAATACATATTAAGCATATACATCATGTTATATATTGCACTGCATGCTGGGATAACAAGACAAACACAGTTATTCATAGAATTTACAATCCATTAAGACAAAAACAAAACAAAACCTATAATCACAAATTTAATAAGTGAAGTAAGCAGAACCTGTGATGCCAAGCTATTTCACATATATTCTCTCATTTGATATTAGGAGTTATTATTCATGTTTACTAATGAAGAAACATTATTTCTGTCTATAGTTTGGGCCAGTTTTAGCATACAGAAATGGCACCATATGAAATGGTTTTGAATTGGCCCAAGAGAATTGATGAAGCTTTCAGAATGACAGAAAATATTGGGAAAATTTTGAATCAAATATTTAGATGCACAATTCTTCATTGGACCACTTTGTTTTTCTCATACGTTTTAAACACACATCTCCATTCCTAGGATAACAGCCTTTAGCCTGGTGGGCTCTTTACCAGCTATTGAAATCCTACCTGCTATGGTTTGAATGTTTGTGTGCCCTCCAAAATTCATGTTGAAACTTAATACCTGCAGCAACAGTATTAAGAGATATGGCCTTTGGAAGGCAATTAGGTCATGATAGCTCCACCCTCATGAATGGGTCAGTGCTCTTATAAAAGGGCTAGAGGAAACTAGCCAGGTCCCTTTTGTCCTTTTGCCTTCCACCATGTGAGGATGCAATAACAAGGTACCATCTTCGAAGCAGAGAATAGCCTTCACCAGACACTGTATCTGCCTGGCACCTTGATCTTGGAATTTCTAGTCTCCAGAACTGAGAAATAAATTTCTGGATTTTTAAATAAATTACCCAGTCTTGGGGATTTTGTTATTACAGCACAAATGAACCAAGATACTACCCATCTTTCTGAAAAGTCAAATATCACACCTTAGAAGAAGATATCCCTATAATTAGAAAAAATAATTGTTCCCTCTACCCTTATAAAGAACATTGCTTGGATATTAATTAACATTAATGTATTCTGCATTATTGTATCCTTGTTTATGCCCCATGGACTCCATTTCTAGTCTGCTGTTCCTTGAAGGAAAGGGCCATGATTTATGCCTCCTACATCCCTCATAGTGTTTTGTAAATATTGGATGCTTGGTAAAAAATATGTTCAGTAAGGATAAGTAATTGCTCCTATATGGTCCAGACACTCTTAGGCATTTTCATTTTTCAAAATATTGCCTTTCATTTTCACCCATATCTACTTTTAGCTTCTATATTTTAATAAAAGAAAAAGGTACATCAGGACAAAATTCAGCTGGTAAAATGGTCAGGTAATTTTACTTTAAGGTTTGAATACACAGAAAGAACCTAGGCCAAGGAGCAGATAAGATCAAGGTTCCTGGAGATTCCGGAGGCCTGCAACAAGGGGAGACAACATGGGGCTTATTTATAACGTATATCTGATCTGAGAATAGGAGAGACTATAGATAATGAAGCAGTAAAACATTGCGAATCATGACTCAAATATTCAGATATTCAGCCAAGATGCTGACATTTGTTAAAAAGGAAATAGGTGGAACCAGAGCATAGAGGATTGTGCTTGCTTTAATTATGTAAAAAGGTATTATTTTTCTTTTTAACAGCCAAGATATTACATTTAAACATGTGACCTTGCAAGAGGAACATGAATCACTTTTTACTTAATTCCTTTCTGTTTTTTCCAAAGTTATGGAGATATACTCTTTGAGGGCAAGGAGTAAGATAGTAGATGGTAAGTTGGAGCAGAGCAACATGACAGAGAAAGAAGATGAAAAACCAAATATCCTGAATTTTGAAGCCAGAAAGCTGACCACTTTCACCTAACTGGAGGGAAACATATCCTTGGACTATAAGTTGGGTTAACAACCAAATTTAAGGAAAATTACCCCTATTGGAGTGTGTCTACATGTAAGCAATCCAGGGCTTTGGTATCATATGACCTTCAAAACATTCTGTATACAGTGGGCTCCTGTCCTAAAGCCTAATTAGTATTATATACTGATAGATCATATCCAGTAATAAGAGGAAATATTAACACTGTGACTTGATTAAAATAAAATATATTTATGCGTGTCTCACTAAACACATTGGTACAAAAACCTCACAAGTAGCTTTCCAATGAGCCTCTTTTCCAGAGCAAGTGTATAATGTGTTTTTACTTAGGTCAGTTGGATAATCGATTGAAAGTAATTATAATCTATGTGCATTATTATTATTTTTATTAAAGAAAAAATAATTTGAATCTTATTGAATCATAATTTAACCTCAAACTAGAGCCTGGTACTTTCCAGATAAATTTCTAATTCAAAGTGTACATATTAAGACTAATTGTATATAACTGCATGGAAATGGTTTGAATTTAACATGGGCATACTTTAAGCACCTCCTAAACTCCTTCAAATGTAAGAAATAATGGAATGTAAAGCAAGTGTCACAAATTATTATTATCCAGCTGTCTCTATTCAGTGTGAGCAGCAAGCACTCAGGTTGGCACTGCTGCTTTCTGAGTTTCGACTTCAGAGCTATCCCACTGGACTTCAGTATCCTTTTTTGCCTCCAGCCCCATCGTCACTGTCTTAATTCTTTTCTATTTGTATTTTTATTGATGCATAATATTTTTACATATTTATGGGGTACATGTGGTATTTTGGTACATTCATATAATATGTAATGATCAAGTCGGGGTCCTTAGGGTATCCATCACCTTGAGTATTTATCCCTTCTATGTATTGGAAATGTTTTGAGTCCTTTCTTCTAGGTATTTTAAAATAGGTAATACACCGTTGTTAACTATAGTCACCCAAGTCTGTATAGAACATTTGAATTTATTCCTTCTATCTAACTCTATGTTTATACCCATTAACCAAGCTCTCTCATCTCCTCTCTCCCCCCACCACACACACACACCCTTTCCAGTCTCTGGTAAGTATCATTCTACCGTCTACTTCCATGAATGACATCAACATTTTTTAGCTCCTACATATAAGTGAGAACATGTCATATTTATCTTTCTGTGCTTGGTTACTTCTCTGTCTTAATTCTTGTTATGGGTTGAATCATGTCCCTCCAAAAGATGTTGTGGTACTAATTTCCAGTACCTATAAATGTAAATTTATTTCCAAACAGGATTTTTGCAGATGTAATCTAGTTAAAATGAGATCTTTAGGGTGGCTCTAATCCAATATGACTGTGTTGTTATAAAAGAGGGATATTTGGACAGAGATAGACACATACAGAGGGAAGACTATGTGAAGACAAAGGGAGAAGACTGCCATCTACAAGCCAAGGGGAAAGTCCAGGAACATATCCTTTCCTAAGAGCCTTAAGAAGGAGCCAAACCTGTTGACACCTCAAATTTGGACTTCTAGACTCCAGAACTGTGAGACAGTAAATTTCTGTAGAGTAAGCCAACCAGCCTGTGGTACTTTAAGGCAGACCCAGGACATTACTATAATTGAGATTCAATTTCCCTTAAATGAAACATGAAAAGAGTCAGGGCATAGGCTTTGTATAGCCATAGTGCTCTTAGATAAACCCTGAGCTAGCTTGGGTAAGCCATCATGACACTTGACTCCTTGGAACCTGGTTTGGAATACACACATATACGTATATTTAAATACATACACATACATATATACATGAATTTATATTTATATATGTATATTTATTTCTTAACAACCTAATGCAATATGCTGTCCATACATTATTATTATTTTTTTTTTACTTTTCACTCTGAGATTCCTACTACATTATTGTGTTTTACCGATGAAGGAATTGATAGTGAGAGAAATTTTGTAACGTGTCTAAGATTACACAAAAAAGAGGTAAGAGAACTATTATTTGACCTCTATTTAGTCGGACTCCATTGTCTGGACCCTTAATCACCTGAGTTATATTAACTTGAAAAGGAAGAGAAGAAGAAAGCCATTTAAGTTTCTACATAAGGAATGTGACTAGAGGATATAATTGAAGTCTTGCTCATGGAAATATTTTGAGAAAAAAAACATTTAATTAAGTTTGACAAGAGCATAGTGTAGAAGCAGAGGGTAATATGTGATGGGAATGGAACAGTAGGCTGGGTATATAGTGCAGAAGTCCTTTAATGTAAAACTGAGGACATTTTCACAGTAAGCTTATGAATAGTATTAATCAACTTGGGTTGTGGCTCTCTTATGTCACTCTTTCTTGGTGAAGCATCAGTAAAAAACCCCGTCGCTTTTGACACTTGGAATAAGGTATCATAATCAACCAAATCCTGACCCGTTCCAACAGTGGATACTCACCTGTCTTACATATTGTGCCTGGAAATGACATGAAACTGGAGAATCCACCAGAGTTCAAAAGCTGTGTACAGGCAAGGAGTGAACCCAAGGCAGTTCTAGGATTTCTCCTGGTGCCTTTGAAACTAAACTCCAATTAATCCCAGAATTCAACATCGCTCATGTTTATATCCCAAAGTCTAAAGCAATTCTGATTTGCATGATAATCACTGTATGCTTTGGTTTTGCTTGCCAGCTTCCCTCATCTGACATATTTTATTATACAGTGTATACTATGTTTGAAAACAATTAAAACTTCTCTCAACAGTATATCAACCTTATATTAAGGTTATAGATCTAAACCCCAATATATATGCCAATTTTTGTGAATGAATGAGCTCTCAGTAGGGTTATAGAGATGCCTTTATCAAGGTGTTCCTTCGATATATTTATAATAAAGTTATACATATTACATATGTATATAACTATATCTATATCTCATTAACATATCTGCCTCCACAAACATATATTTGAAGTGTAGATTACTTATGCCATTTTAAAATATGCTTCTATATTTAATAAATTGCCATCTGTTCCTCTGGTTTCTCTATTATACTCTAAAAATTCCCATAAAATCATGAAAATCATTAAGGATTTCTGAATTCTTGTATGTGTTAAATTATACCATTTACACCGTAGATGATGTTAATAGAACCAAAATAGAGCACTGGGCCAGGATGAAGAGCACTTGGAAATTCTTGGTGACCCATGACTTACTATCTAGTTGACTTTGGAAAAATGTTTTAGCATCTCTGAACCTCAGTTTTCTCATCTTTAAAATTAAAATAATGAGCTCCATGGCCCTGTGAATTAGGAAAATTTTATCAAAGGTCGTAATGATGAAAGAGGCTTAAACTTTCAAAGTTCTAAATAATTTTAAGTTATTGTTAATATTAACATAATTAGATATCGAAATAAAATAAGTAAAAGTTCAGAATAGTCAGAAAGAAAGAAGTCAAAACCTTCCAGGGGTTCTTTTAAAAAGTGAGAGATGTTCAAGTGACTGTTCCTCAATGCCTGTGGATAGACTTCAGTTCATTTCACCAAACATTTGCTGAGAATATAATTTCTGTTAATGTGTTAAATATGTATTCTATACCAGACATCAGTCTAGGTGCTGAAGATAGAGCAATGAACAAATTATACAAACACCTGTGCCCTCATGAAGTATCTGGGTGGGTGAGGTAGAGGGAAACAGACAATAAACAACACAAATAATATGTAACTTAACCATATTTTATTGCCTGTAAGATGGCATTGATTGTAAGGTACATCATGGTTTTATGTACCACTAAGAGGGAAACAAAAAATCATTAGTAGATAAATATGACAAGTTATTGGGTAAAAAATGCATTCCCATTTCAGACATGTTAAAATGTGTAAAAAAAGTATTACATCTTGCAATCTATGAACTATAGTAAAAAATTAGTAGGTCATCAGTAATAGGAAAAGAAATATAATAAAAGTTAAGGGGACAGCAGAGTCTTGTTTAGCTGGTTGTGTTGCAGCATTAAATAGGTTGGTCAGTGTATTAATTGCCTAGAGCTGCCGTAACAAGTTGCCACAAACTGGTGGCTTAAAACAACAAAAATTTATTATATCATGGTTCTGAAGGCCAGAAGTCCTGAATCAAGATGTCAGAAGAGCCATGCTCTCTCTGAAGGCTCTAGGGAACAAATCCCTCCTTGCCTCTTCTTAGCTTCTCCCCACAATCCTTGGTGTTCCTTTTTTTTTTTTTTTTTTTTTTGGCTTGCAATAGCATCACTCCAATCTTGGTCTCTGTCTTCACATGGCCTCTTCTATATGTGTCTCTGTGTGTCCTCTCCTCTTCTTATAAGATCATCAGTCATTGAGTTTAGAGCCCTCTCATTCAGCGTGGCCTCATCTTAATTTATTATATCAGCAAAATTGTATTATTAAGTATTATATAAGCAAGAAGAAGGTTTTGGCTTCTTTCTTTCTCATTATTCTGAACTTATTCTTATTTATTTATTTTGATATTTAAGTATGTTAATAATAATGATAACTTGAAATTATTTAGTACTTTGAAAGTTTAAACCTCTCTCATCATTATGACCTTTGATAAAAATTTTCCTAATTCACAGGGCCATGGAGCTCATTATTTTATAAGGTCACATTCTGAGATTCCTGGTGGACGTGAATTTTACAGGGACACTGTTCATTCCACTACAACTTTTTTATGTTGAGAGAGAATTTAATAAGTAGATAAAAGCATAGGTAAGAAAGAAGAAACGAGCTCGAGTCATGTCACATATTTTGTACTAAGTGATTCTCAGGCCTATTTGAATCTCTACTGTCTCCAAGGATTGAATGTGCAAAATCTTAAATTTTGAAGCTAACAAATTCTTATTTTTACTGAAGCCAATATGAAACAAAAGAATGTTGATATTAAGAAACTTTCAAATTGTTCCATGTGGTTGGCATATGAATTATGAGACAGGAAATGGCAATTACATGGGACAGATAAGCACAGGCCAATTTGTGAAGAGCCTTCTGTGTCATGTTAAGAATGTTAGATTTTATCTTTTTTGATTTACAAATATTAAGGGGTACAAATGTTTTAGGTTACAAATCTGGAAAAAGAATAAGGCGAACGGGAGATTGGAATGCAAAACCTGGAAAGCGCGGACAGACAATAGAGAGTGGAGCGTGAGACGGCGGCACCAGCCGGGTCAGTAAGTGCACCGGGATAAGTCCCTCACGAGACAGTCTAGCTTCCCCACAGACTTACAAGCCCACCGAGAGGCAGGGGCTTGTGTGAAGTGGATGTAGAATTGTGTCAGGAAACGTGGGGCCCAGCGGTGAGGGGATACGAGCTGGAAGCAACTTGAACTTCCCGGAGGTCCGTCAGAACTGCACCCGCCAGGGGAGGAACTGGTCTGGGCTACCGCCGGAGGCAGTTAGGACTCAGGAAGCTGGTCTCTGGCACCCGGCGGGTCTTGAACGGGGAGGTGATTACTGAGTAGAGGACTCTAACCTGGAAACTGCCGCTGGCGATTGGGACTGCTCAGGGTGGGCCAGTAGAAGCGAGAGCTATTGCTGGTCTGGCGTGAGATTGGGGGAGGGAGACATAAAGGAGATGGTGGGACACCCTGGTGACCTGACTGACTCCCTGATCGGGTACCTCCCAGGCCCTGAGCGGCTCCCTCTGGGGCCAGCGCCCTGGGGGCGGGCCAACACCAGCTCAGGGCCCACAGCAGGTCGCAGTACGGTGCGGATCGGCTTCTTTCCCCCAGCCTGGGAGCCCTCGCAACCAGCTCGGCCCTTCCAGGACTTAAAGTTAATCGGCCAGGCCTGATTAATTGAGCGGTGAATTCTGAGTGCCTCCCCAGCTGAGAGGGGAGGACGCCTGTGGAAGCTGAAGACGTTGGGGTGTTGGGCAGACGGGTGAGCCAGCCCCTCTCCCTGGCCAGCGTCTTTCACACGGCCTCTGAGCTTGCAGCAGCGAGACATAAAACCCCTTTCCCCCTCTGCGACAAGCGCCAGTTCCTGGGGCCTTGGCACTGACCAATAGCTGACAGCCCAGTGACTTTCCTTGCCAGACCGGTTCAGGTCATCCGGTAGGATTGCATTTCCGCCTCTGGTCAGCTACCAACAGAGAAACCCGCAACTAGGGAATAAAAACCCCAGCCAGGAACCAAAACAAGCTCCCATGGTTACATGGATTGCTTTTTTAATTTCAGAATATTACAGGGGTACAAATGTTTAGGTTACATATATTGCCTTTGCCCCCACCTGAGTCAGAGCTTCAAGCATGTCTATCCCACACCCATTAGGTGTGAATTTACCCATCCCCTCCTCCTCCCTCCCACCTGCCCAACACCGGATGAATGTTACTACTATATGTGCACTTATGTGTTGATCGGTAATACCAATTTGATGGTGAGTTCATGTGGTGCTTGTTTTTCCATTGTTGGGATACTTCACTTAGTAAAATGGGTTCCAGCTCTATCCAAAATAATATAAGAGGTGATAGTTCACCATTGTTTTTTGTAGTTGAGTAGTATTCCATGGTATACATATACCACATTTTATTAATCCACTCATGTATTGATGGGCACTTGGGTTGTTTGCACATCTTTGCAATTGTGAATTGTGCTGCTATAAACATTTGAGTGCAGATGTCTTTTTTATAGAATGTCTTTTGTTCTTTGCCCAGCAATGGGATTGCAGGATCAAATGGTAGATCTACTTGTATCTCTTTAAGGTATCTCCATATTGCTTTCCACAGAGGTTGCACTAGTTTGCAGTCCCACAAGCAGTGTATGAGTGTTCCTATCTCTCTGCATCCATGCCAACTTTTATCGTACTGGGATTTTTTGATAAAGGCCATTCTCATTGGAGATAAGTCATATCTCATTGTGGTTTTGATTTGCATTTCCCTGATGATTGGATCTGTTGAACATTTTTTTCATGTTTGTTGTTCATTAGTCTATTTTCTTTTGAAAAGTTTCTGTTCATGTCATTTGCCCACTTTTTGATAGGGTTGTTTGATTTTTTCTTGCTGCTTTTCCTGACTTTTTGATAAAGGCCATTCTCACTTGAGTTAGGTGATATCTCTTTGTAGTATTGATTTGCATTTACCTAATGACTAGAGATGTTGATCAGTTTTTTTTTTATTTTATTTTTTATTGTTTGTTGTTTATAGGGGTACAGGTGTTTAGGTTACGTATGATGCCCTTGCCCCCCCTTCCCCCCAAGTCCCAGTCCCAAGCATGTCCATCTCTCGG
>RJWJ010033543.1:0-17822 GCA_004363605.1 Indri indri | reverse complement strand
TACATGGAGGTCCCTGTCTGTGATTCAGTCCTAGGCAGTCACCTGCTTCTCTTTCAGGAGAGGTAACTGTGCCTAATTCCAGTAAGTGTTCCCATAATATCCTGTGCATATTTCAATTGCTAAATTTAATTCATGGCATGGTAATCATTTATATGTCTGCTACCCTACTGGATGTTGGACTTTTCAGATCACTTCCATACCCACTGTCTTTGTATCCACGTAGCAAATGTGATGTCCGAAACATTGTGAGTCCTTCACAAATATTTGTTAAATAGATTCATTTATTGAAGAAAGAACTCATGTGGTTTATTTGATCACACCATGAGAGCTTTGTATCATTTTCTGTCCTGCCCCGCCCTGGCTTGTCAGGAAACTTCAAGTCAAGTTTTATGCTCTGTTAGGCTGGGTGTGGTGGCTCGCGCCTGTAATCCTAGCACTCTGGGAGGCCGAGGCGGGCGGATTGTTTGAGCTCAGGAGTTCAAAACCAGCCTGAGCAAGAGCGAGACCCTGTCTCTACTAAAAATAGAAAGAAATTAATTGGACAACTAAAAATATATAGAAAAAATTAGCCGGGCATGGTGGCGCATGCCTGTAGTCCCAGCTACTCGGGAGGCTGAGGCAGGAGGATTGCTTGAGCCCAGGAGTTTGAGGTTGCTGTGAGCTAAGCTGAAACCACGACCCTCTAGCCCAGGCAAAAGAGTGAGACTGTCTCAAAAAAAAAAAAAAATTTATGCTCTGTGATAATAACTGTTTTATCGCAATTCTCAAAGATTTTTTACTTCTATTTTTATTTTTCTTTTAATTAACCTAAACTATATTTTCTTTGCAAATGATCTCAAATGCTTTTTGGAGCTACAAAGAATATAAATGATAAACAAATACACTTGACAAATTTTGGCTCATCTCTGATTTATGTCGAAGAAAGGTACGATCAATGCCTTTCACCATAGTGAAACATTAAGAAAAATCAAGGAATAATAGCTATTAGATAAACATGGGGAAGTGGTAATTATTATGCTTATGACTAGAAAAGACATACAGGGATAGTTCGAAGGGTTGACTTTAGAGTTGCAAACTACAAACAGACACATTTACAGGGGGAGAGTTGCTGAAGATGACTTGGCAATGATGGGTATTCTGTATGTAATGGGAAGAACCATGTGTTGAAAAAATTCATTTTACTTTTAGTTATTTATTAGTTTTTTTGATACCTAGGAGAAAGAGAAAAGGACACAAAAAATCCAAAGGATCTCTCAGAAGAGAAGGAATATTATAACCCTGGTGAGAAAGCCGCATAGTGGTCCAGTTATGAGAAAGGCAGATGTAAGATACAGGCACCAAGGTGAGACAGCAGAGTCCAAAGGGTGCACTCTGTCACTGTGAGAGAAAAGCAGTATTAGATTTGAGATTGGATAATGGTTGCCTTGGAGAGTTACAGAGACATAAATCAACAGGAATATTATTTTGTGAAGTGGGAAGGGTATTCTGTCAAATTACTCTTGGTTTCGCTATAGGTTTACCAAAAGGCTGAAGGCTAGAGTGAAATGGGAAAATAGGAAACAACAGGAGAGAAAAGAAAAATCAAAATGCTTGATGACAGGGCAGAGCTTTATTTATTAAAGTTTTGTTTTGGAAAATTTGAGAAAGTAAGGAAGTTCAGCATTTTGTTGAGCTGAAAACAGAGCATTGGTCTTACTTATAAAGCAAACAGCACTTTCTAGGTGAAAATAAACAAGAATGAACAAAGAAGCAGTCATTTTACCCCCAGGTGAGTCAATATTTACTCTTTATAGTAACCAGAAATATCTGGGTTTGTTTTTTCACCTTAATGGTACCAATTTTAGTGACGAAGATTATTTAGCCTTTAGTAAAAAATTGGAAAGAACTATCTATAGCGAGGTTTGCTTAGAAATGAACCCCAGTTTTAGAATGACATGTCCTCATTTAACATTTTTTTGTTTGTCAAAGTTGAAGAGGATATCCAGACACTGGGAATTGGGAAAGGAACACGCCTGCAGAAAGTGCTGGGATCTGCAGTGGGAAAGGAAGCTTGGAGGCAGTGGGCTGGGCTTGCCCTGTGGTGAGAGCTCTTATCCTTGACAGCTGTTCTCAGAGGTCACAAAACATGTAGCCTTTACAATGTTTGAAACTTCCCGAATTCATTATTAGCACTGGATCAGGAGGTTTCATATAAAAATACACATTTCTGATTTCTCTTGAAAAATCTGATAACATTCCAGCATAGCAACTATCAGTAGGAATGGAATAGAAGCTGCTCATCTGGGACAGAGCCAATTCACCATTGTCCCTGCCCCGACCCCGCTTTTTTCCTCAGACATGGAGGCTGAGTGCCAGTTGCCATCCATTAGTATGATTGCACAGCTGTTTGTCTTATGGTAGAATTAGTAAGATATTGTAATATTTCTTATGCCCTTTTGTCTCTATCAAAAATGTGATAAGATAGCTCAAGATACCACATGATTCCAGAACAATGGGAGAAGACGTGTTTCTTGTGGAAGTGGAGAGTATCCCAGAGATTAATATGTATGTAAGACGTAGCTGTACAGAAATCCCCTGTCTGTTTTACTCATTTCCCCCCTTGTAGACTTTGGGTTTCAGATCTCTGGTTGCGTTTTTGCAGCTGTGATCTTATCTTTGCACGCAGATCACTCCTGAGGCTGAAATAATATGTTTCCTAGCCCAAGAGATAGTCCTCTTTTCTTTCTTTTCAGTGAAACTCTGAGATTTTTATGGTGGCAATGTGCCCAGAGCCAGCTGCTAACATGTTTAATCATGTTTTCTTATTTCTCTGCTTCCCTTGTTTGTAGCCATGCGACTCAGTTCTGACCAATGAGATGGAGGCAGAACATACTGATGACTGGAGGAATTAAAAAATTTCCCCGAGGAAGGGAATATACATTTGGTTTGGCCCTTGGTCATTCCCCTTTCTTTCTGCTTTGAAGTGGACAAGTTATCTGGAGATGCAAAAACCATCCTGTACCTCTGAGGAGACAGGCCCAAGGACAAAAGTCGACTTGTGAAGGATGCTGACCAGAACTACAGCAAGAGTCTGGACCCTTGGCTGCAGTTGTGTAGCTAAACAAACCACCTAGATTTTGTCATATGAGAAAAATAAACTCTTCATTGCTTAAGTCATGGTCGGTCAGCTTTTCTGTTATTTCAGCCAAAAACATTCCCAATATGTTCCTCTTCCCTTCCCTCCACTCATATACACACAATGCTTCCCTCTATTTCTGTATTCCTCACATCTGCCAAATTATGCCAACACCCCAGTTCAGTTCATATTGGACAATACTTGCAAAGCATATGCTTACACTTGGAATAGAGGGCCTACAAAATGAATAAGACAGATTGTCTTTAAGTTGCTTGTTATCTAGAAGGGAGAATTAGCTACATGCATATATAATTACAACACAAAATAGAATAAGGACAATGTCATGGAAGGAGCACAGGTTGTAACAGGCCATTCAAATGCGGGGAGGTGATATAAATTCTGTCACACCCACTTCCTGGTTGGAGTCGACAGGAGAGATTTCTTGGAGAAGTTGCCATTTCAGATGAGTCTTGAATGCTGGATAGATTTTTAGAGGATTGTCTTCCAGGAAGAGGGCCTGGCAGGAGGAAAGGCAGAAATGTGCAGAACATCTTGGGGAGCATGGGTTCTTCAGCTCCCTGCTCCCATGCTCCAGGCCTACTGGCCTCTCTCATTCCTCAGGTGAGCCAAGCCCATCTCAGCCTCCAGCTGCATGGGTCTCCCTTGCATCTACAGTTGGCTGGCCATACTGGGAATATTGTTCCCTTAGAGAGGATGTCTTTGAGTAGCCGAACTCAAGTAGGTCCTGCCTGTGATTGTCTCTCTTGCACTGGATTTTTTGCCTTTACAAAATGTTGATGCTTGCTTATTCAGCAACTGTTAACATTTCCTGAAGACCTGTTGTATTCCAGGCACTGGGCTAGCACAGGTGAATAGTGGTGAATAAAAAAGTCAAGTCCTTTGCCCATATATTTGGATGGGGGACAGAAAATAAATAAACAAAACGAGTACAATTGTTACCTACTGTGTTAAATACTTGAAAGGAAAGAAGGGTATTTGACCACAGAAAAACATGAGAGTGGGCAGGAGGGGATAAGCTCTGTTTATAATAGCACACACTTCAGAGGGCTTTGTGAAGATAACAAAGACAGTATATATAAAGAGCTAAATAAAGTGAATGGCATATGTTTAGCACTCAAAATTAGTAATTATAAATTTGTATGTGTTTTTAAGTAAATATTTTATTGAAATATATATACAGGAAAGGGCACGAATCAAATGTACAGCTTGATAAATTTTACAAATGAAACCCATAAAGTGTAACAAATACCCAGATCAAGAACAAAATATTACCAGGATCCTCAAAGCTCCATCATGCCCAGAGCTCCATCTAGTTCCCTCCCAACCTCAAGGGTAACTATTATTTTGACCTTTAACTGCATAGAAAAATTTTGCCTGTTTTGTTGAATATTATATAAATGAAATCATTAAAGCATATATCCTTTTGTGCTTGCTTTTTTTTTATTCCTGAAAAACAATGTATTTAACACTGTGGGAAATTTTTTGGACCTGTTATACTTGTTCATATTTATGTGGTACATGTGAAATTTTATTACATGCATAGAATGTGTAATGATCAAGTTGGGGTATTTAAGGTGTCCATCACCTGAGTATTTATCATTTCCATATGCTGGGAACATTTCAAGTCCTCTCTCCTAGCTATTATGAAATATATGCTGCATTGTTGTTAACTGTAGTCACTCTACTCTGCTATAAAACAGAACTTATTCCTTCTATCTGACTGTATATTCGCACCCATTAACCAACCTTTCTTAATCTCTCCTCCCACCCACACACCCTTCCCAGCCTCTGGTATCTATCATTCTACTTTCTACCTCCACGCCATCAACTTTTATAGAATATACACTGGGAAAAGGACACCTTCTTCAATAAAGTACTGGGGATAACTTGATGGATTTGTCAAAGATCAGTTGGCTGTAAATATGTGGATTTATGTCCGGGTTCTCTATTGTCTTCTGTTGCTCTATGTGCTCATTTTCATACCAGTACCATGCTGTTTTTGTTACTATAGCCTTGTAATATATTTTGAAGTCAGGTAGTGTGATGCTTCCAGCTTTGTTCTTTTTTCTCGGGAATGCTTTGGCTATTTGGGTTCTTACCACCCCCCCCCCACACACACACACATACACCGTACATCATCGTTTATTTCTAGACAAAATAAAATCGATTATTTTCAAGGTAGTTTTAAGTGTCCAGATCTTAAGTGCCAAATTCAAGGAAATCACGTCTTAACTAATTTTGGATGTTGCTTCTCTTCATTTTGTACATGAAACTCCAGATTTAATATTGGCAGCCATCATCCAGTCACCCCCTTCACAGGATCTTCAAACCAAATTTGGGCTTCTCAACATTTTCTGTGTCAATGAAAGAAGAATTAGTAGATTCAATGGAGAAATGTTTTTTTCCTTGCCTCATTGGGCTCCTGGACACCATTTGGATTGGATTTAGAAGATGGGGAAGTATACATGTTTTTTGGCCTGAGTCTCTTAACAGTAGAGAAGTAGAAGACAGAGCAAGACCATGAGGAGACTGGCTGTTGACAGCAGGGCACTGCCAATGACCTTGATGGTGGCTTTAGCTGGATTTGGGGCAGCTGAAGGACTCTGGGAGGAGTTACTTGAAAGTGTTACAACAGTTGTTTGATTTGAATAAATCTGCGTGGGTAGGACCAATGCCAGAAGCAGCAGCCCCAGCCGGAGCCTGGACACTGTCGCTATGCCCATGGCCTCTCTATTGGTGCTTGGTGTGTCTTACAGGATGCTGGGTGTGTGGAGAACCACCGGCTCCACGTGAATGCAGGCAAGATCTATTCTGGTTCTTTTTTGGTTCCATATGAGTTTTAGGATTTTTTTTTCTTGTTTCTGTAAAGCACATCATTTGGTATTTTGATAGAAATTGCATTGAATCTGTAGATTGCTTTGGGCAGCAGGAAAATTTTTTTTACTGTGTAGATTTTGTTGAAAATATTGATCTTCAAAAAATAGTTTTGGATCTATTAAAACAGATTTTATCTAATTAAAATCAGAAGTGTCAATTTTATTGTTAGAAGAAGCTTTCTTTTAAGTCTTAACAGACTTAATTTCTATGCATTGATTAACTAGACAATATATCAAATATAAATAGTGGTGCAGCAAGAAAATAAATGAGTGTAAATAATTATTTAACCAGGACCAATTATCTGGATCACTTTTCAAAGGATTTTTGGATACATAAAAAATGGGAAAATATTGCAGTCATATTTTGCAGAGTACAAAGGCATTTGATCCTAACTCATCACTGTTACTACTACTTTTTTCAACAGAGGTGGATCCTTGTTATCTCCCATTGATTCCCTAGATTTATTATGTGAACCATACGCAGGACCATGTGTCCTATAGACAGGTCTCGGAATACTAACATCTGTCATATATTGCTTTAATAAGACACAGGACTTCAATGTTTATTTCATTCACGACTCTAGGCTTTTCCTTTTTTAAAATTCTGAGATGGAGTAAGCTCTCCTGTTGTTTTTTCTTAAGGAGGAATGGATGAGCCTGCAAAGGTAGAAAGTAGTGCCCTTGGCTACTTGTAAAGGCAACACTATGGAAAGGTGACAAGGAAAGCCATTCTGACACTGAGGTCCCAGGGGCTGGAGAGCCCAGGATCTGCCAGGGGGCACCTTCCCCTTCAGTCCCCATGTTCTAGCACCTCGCTACAGTGCCCTCACCCTTCTCTGACACTGTGCTCCTGCCTCAGCATTTGCAGCCTCAGTCTTAGCTGGCTGGGCCATGCTGTTGCCTGTGGTTGTAGTTTGTTCATTTTCATTGCTGTATATTATTCCATTGTGCAAACCTGTCATAATTTATTTATCCATTTTACTGTTGATGGATTCTATTTTAATGTCTGTCTTTTTACTAGGCTGTGGCTCCACAAGGTGTTTGATAGATTTTTGTTGGCTGCATGGACACTGAGCAGGTGGTGTAAAGGCGTGGTGATGTGAGACAATGCTAAAAATTAGTTGGGGTCATATTGTGGAGAAATGTAAAAGTCTAGTAAGAAGTTTGCACTAATTTGTTAGGCAATGAATCTTCAGAGTGGAGTGGTGGAAGGCACAGACTAGGAGCGGGAATACCTGTCTGGGTTTCACTGACAGTCCTACCACTTAACTAGCTATGTAACCTTGGGGCAATTCACCTGATATCTCTTTACCTCAGTTTTCTTATCTAAAAGTAATGTAAGATTACTTACGTTACTTGATCGTGAAGATTAAACGAGTTAACATTTATAAATTGCTTAGGCTAGTACTGAGTAAGTTCTACACCAGTGATTGTCAAATAAAATGGGAGTCCACCATCGCTTTTTGAACAGTGAAATGGCTTTTTTGGAGCAGGGTGAGAGTCTGTCATAAAGGTAGGACTGGTGGTTCAGCTACAGCCCCTGCTCCTGTCAGGACACTGATTCTTTACTGACCCAAGGCATGTTGCCTGAACAAGAAATGCTGGTGAGCAACTTGCAGGCAGAGAAAAAAACTTAACAATGGGGATGAGAAAATTACATTTTTAAAGATTCCATCCTTTGCCTTTGCAGACAAATTCTGAATGGCAGTTTGGAATTATAACCTGTAATTAGAAAATTTTCATCTTTTGTAACCATCAGTGAATGTACTATAGTTATCACAATGGTAGAATTTCAGACCAGCAGGAGAGGGATTTTTATCGAAATGGCACAATGTAAGATTCTCCCTGTGTAGCCTAAGCATGAGGCATGATCTGTTGAGGTTTGCAGGGATTTCCACTGGAAGTTTCCTGCAGTGAAGTTGTCTCTGTAGAGCTGGGCCACCTCAGTGAAGTCACACTGTGGAAAAAGGAATACGTAGGAGTCTGGGAAGAAGCAGATGCTATACACAAAATGGATAATTTGAAGAGTTTAAGAAAGGGACCATTTACTGAGTTAGGAAAAACGACAAGGGATAGTGTAGAACACTGAAGCTGGCAACCCTGGGGAGGCTGGATAACCCGAGGGCTGGGACAGTGGGAGGAAGGGATTTCCAGAACCAGAGGGAGCTGAGGGTGGAAGGTGTGGGTTTGGAAGAGGGTGTATTCAGCCAGTGGCTCCCTAGTAAGGAATGAGCCGTGAGAATGAATACCTGACTTTTCTCTGATCCCACGCTCCAATCTCCTATCAGTGCACCCATTGTGAAAACCTGTCTGGAAGGCAGAAGGCATGGGAGTCCATTGATGCCGTTCTCAAAGATCAGCTTTCCCAAGGCACAGGTGGAGAAGGAAGAGGCAATAATCTGAGGGGCAAATGGCAATGTCCAGCAGAAACAGAACTATAGAAAAACCAGACAGCCCACTTGGTTATTTTGAGTAAAGCTAATCTCATAAAACAACTGTAATTAATATTAAAAGTAATAACTAGCATGATAAAAAACAGTGGTTTTTATGTATTGGGCATTCCTTGTGGGCAGGCATTTTGCTCACCCCATTGCATACTTTATTTTATTTAATCTTCCCAGTATTCCTATAGCTAATATCACGCCTATATTTCAGATGAGGAAAAACAAGGCTTAGAGAAGTTAAATGAGTTGCCCAAAGTCTCATAGCTCATAAGAAACACCAGAATCAAGTTTAGTCTCAGGTCTTCTGAAGCCAAAGTCCATGCCCTTTCACTACTTGAGTAATCTACTGATCCCTTTATTTATGCAGTCACTTTTTTTTTTTTACTAAATTAGATGAATATATTTGCATAAAACTTAAACATTACAGAAATTATTGAGTAAAAGGTTCAATTCATTTCTTCCCACCTCTGTCCCTCAAACCACTTCCTTCCTCAGAAGTTATCACTATTAACAGTGGAATCTATCTCCTTCCAGACCCTTTTCCCCTGCACCTTTACAAACTTACACATATATAAGCACATGTATAGCCATTTTTGCAGAAAAGGAAAACTGAAGCTTAGAGAAGTTAAGTGACTTGCCCAAGGTCTGTTTCTGCTGGACATCCACTATGAATAGGGTCATTTTGTTTATAATTTTCCTTAACTTCTTATTACTTCGGATTTTTTTTCTTTCACTTTAGATTCCTGTCTCCCATAGTGACTTTAATTATTTTATTACACTGTGGCTTAAACACATACAGACATATATATATAATTAGGTATAAAACTTTCTAGTGCCTTTAGGTGATACACAACTATAAAAGCCAAATAAATTAAAGACCAACACAATTTCAAAATGAAAATTTAAATTGTCAATGTTAATGAAATGCAGTTTAATGTAACTGAAATAAAATTGTCAATGGTTGGGCTTAACAATAGGGAGACATTTTATTTCTTACTTGTTGACTTGGTCCTTTTGATGCGAGCATGATGGTCCATCTTTAAGTCATCATCATTAACATCATTAATTTTTTTCCTTTTAAACAGTAAACAATATACTCTCTTTTGACCCTATGACCAATCAATGAAATAGTGCATGTCCAAACAATACTGAAACGTTTTAAAAGGACTATTTAACAAAAATATTTTCCACGTATCTCTACAACTATATGTTCTGGTGATGAACTTCTGCAAGCTGATTAGTACATAGGTGGATACACCCGAAAATCCACGTCTCCTCAGTGGTACTGCCACTCCGCTGTATCTGAATTACCATGTACAATACAATGACTCAGTTCTCTCACAAACTTTTCCCTTTTTGAACCATTGTTAAGCTTTTGTTTGCATAGCACAAGATGAGGTAATCTGGTTACCTTGGAGGTAATCTGGTTATCTTGGTTGACCTCGGAGCCTTGTTTCCCTTCTACGTCCTCCTCAATTGTTTCCTCATTAGCCTGCTCCAGTTAGAACATATTACTGCCCACTGTCCTTCTCATGAAGCCGTATCTATACCTCTGTTTATTCAGTAACTTAAAAAACTAAAGTTTAGCAATTCACGTAACCAAAACGTTTGTACCCCCATTATATTCTGAAATAAAAATTTTAAAAACCCGAAGTTTTAGTCCATGAAAATGTCTTCGAATTTTATCACTGCAAATCTCAAAATTTGTCATTATAGTTGGTTAAACTAAATCTTAAGTACAACAGCACACACAGAATGTTGTCATTTAGACATGAGGACACGCCAGGGCACGTGCACTCGGCTACGCCTATCAACCCATAGAAGTGAAACGCTGCCCTGACAAGTGAGCCATCGGTTATAACCTGGTTACAAGCAGCCGCACAAAATGCAGGCACTGGGATTAGTGGCTATTCGTGGGTATCAGGTGGTCATCCAGACTGACCCAGAATATCCTGTTATTTTTTTAAGAGTATTGATCATATCAGAATAAAATTTAAAATAATCTCACAGTATTTGTGATATTACCATCCTCCACCCCCGCCTGACACAGAGCTCTGGCTAAGTGAGAAGTTCCCAGTTTGAGAATCATGGTGTGCTGTGTTCTGTGTTCTCCTTTCCTGTGTAGAACACAAAGACAATCAGGACTGGGGCAGGAGGAGAGAGCTGCTGGAGAGAGAGCAAACAGACTCATCACCAACTCTTACAGCGTTTCTGTCTGCTGCTGGCAAGGAAGTTGGTGTTGAGAATGGGATACTGTGGTCTCTGAGGTTTTATGCCTTCCCAATACCTAGGCCAGGGAGGTTATTTCTCTGTTTGCAGACAGGCTTATATTAAATTCTTTCCGTGGATGTCCAGGCCAGGCCAGATTGATGTCAGCCTTCCAGGTTACCCCTTTAAGTTTGTACTATGGCTCGAAGCGTTTTGTTCCTATTCTAAGATACATTCTCTCACTACAAAAGATAAGAGAAAGCCGTAAGGGTGGTTGTATGGCACGTGATGCCTTGTAAATGCATTACCCTGCAGTGTAACTCACCTAGGTGGCATAAGTGCCAGACATGTATTTGTTTCTAGATCATTCCTTGGGATTCAATATAAGTATATCCTATTGAAAGTGTCCTCTTAAAATAGCATTTGTTTTCAAAGTAATGGATGGCTAATAAAAAGACACAAAAGGGTTTTTCTTCTTTTTCCTGCCTCCCTACCTCCTTCCTTTCCTTCTTTAGTTCTTCCTCTTCCTCCTCCTCCTCCTCCTTTTTTTCTGTCGGGTATCCTTTAAGTTACTTCCTTTGACTTGGAAGTATAAAACAGACATATTCCCGAGCTGATGAAAGCCAGTTAGGGGCAGAGCTGTGACTATACAGGGATCCCAAAGACCCCAGGACTGTGCTCCCCACATTAGACACCTGCTGAGGAACATGAATGAGCAATACATTAAGAAACAGCCTTGCATACTAATTCCAATTAGTAAATGCAGAAGAAATGAGGGGAATATAAAACCATCATTAGGCAAATACCACAGTAATAGCTGTTGCAGGCAAAGTCCCCTGATGGATAAAATCAGTGGCTGAAAATTTGAGAAGTAGGATATTAGCATAGTCTCAAAATAGCTCCCCCAAGGTACTTATCAATGATAAAGGGAATAATAGTAACTTTGCAATGGAGAAACCCAACAAACACCGGAGTAACCAAGTGGTCAAGGTTACTGTCAGGGGTGTTGAGACATATCAACATCATGTACCTCCTGATAACATGCACTGGGAAGGACACAGCATCACTTCTGCAGTAATCTTGCCAAAAAAGCATAAAGCCTCTCTTTAATAGTGAGAAAACATCAGATAAACCCAAATTGAGGGACACTCTGCAAAATACCTCACACTCATTAAAAGTGTCAAGGTTATGAAAGACAAGGAAAGACTGAGAACTGTCACATATTGGAGGTGGCCAAGGAGACAATCAAATGCAATGTGAGATCCGGAATTGATTTTGGAACAGAAAAAGGACATTCAGGGAAAAACTGGAGAAATTAAAATAAGAGCTGCAGTGCATTCAATTGCGTTGCACCAATGTTAATTTCCTAGTTTTGATAATTGTACTATGGTTTCATAACATGCTAACATTAGAAGAATATGAGTGAAGGGCATAAAGAAACTCTCTGTACTGTTTTCGCAATGTTTAAAATTATTTCAAAATAAAAATGTAGAAAAAAAAGCAAAAGAAACATTCAGGACTTGAATGGTCACGATACATTTCCTGTGTAAGGAATTATCTGATCTCATCCTGAAATTGTGGGTAGAACTTACAAATGGTGGGGAAGGAAAGGCTTCCAGAGAGGGAGAGAACAAGCCACCAACTGAGTGGTCAATGACAGGGCAGTGGATGTCAACCTGAGACTGCATCCATAGTGGGGGAAGAGAGGAGACCAGATTATGGAGACAACTGGATTGGAAACAACTAGAGAGGAAACAAAAGCATTGAATACTCACTTCAAAAGCACAGTAATGAAAGAAAGCCAAAAAGTAGGGAGGTAACTGGAAGGGGCACCAACAGTGAGTGAAGCGGAGTCTTCTCCACGCGTTCACTGAATTCAGCAAATATTGGTTCAGTTACTAAGCACTGTGGTGGGTACTTCACATACATTTTCTCAGCCCTCACAACGTGTTTTTTTCAGGAAGAACCAGATAGGAGCAATCAGGATATCGCAAATACTGATTGCGCAGAGACTTTAATCACGTATCCTATGAACTGCAATCGTCATGTTCTAATCTGCCCTCCAAAAGGAGGAACAGGTAAGGATTATCCCACCTCTCACAAATTTTTGAGTGGGTATTATCTCTTCGGCAAACATTTTTTGGGAGCTTACTTTGTACCAGATAATGTTTCAGGTGATGAGGATACAATAGTGGACAAAAATAGTCCCTGCCCTCTTGGTGCTTATTAACTTTAAGCAAATTATGTCACACATCATGAAAAATTGCAAAAGGTAGAAAGTGTACTATTACGGGATTTTTGATCATTCAAATAGGGGTGTGCTCAAGTTCACCTTTGTCCTTTAAAAAAAAGGTTTGCTAAACAAATTAATAGAGGAAAGGTCATGACATCTTTATGCAAAATATTCCCATTTGCAGAGAAATGTGCAAATGGGCACACTGGGTTTGCTATAACTTTTGGGGCCATTCTGATTGTGGGCACTGACTTTAGTTGATTTCAGATGGAAACTTGTTCTGCTGCTCTTTTCAGTCTTTAACTCACAAAAGATACCTTTTCAAAGTCCGTAATGATTCCAGGAGTATGTTCTGGACGAGGTGGAGCTCGTGTTTGGCATTGAACCTGGGAAACTGGGCTGTGTTGCTCAAAAGTCCTCTCCACTGTAACCTCCTGAGGCAGCCAAGAATTTGGAATTTGCAGATATTCCTTATCAGGGGTGGAAACCATAGAGTTTCCAGGCAACATTCCCACTCCAGCCCCTGAGTTTTCTCTCTTGGTCTTGACATCCTGTTTCTGTTCTCTGGAGCTCCTGATTATTTTCCTTTTTGCCCAGACCCTAACCTCTGCTTTTAACTTGGACTGATAAATTGAAATCACCTCTGACTGATTTCTTTTTGTTTCTAAATTTGTTTCTTAGAAAGGCAAAGCTTTCATCATCCTGATAATTTTCATCACCTTTTTTCCTGCCCCTCATCTGGGAGGCAGGTGACTTCAAATTTCCAGGATATGTGATTGTCTTTAGAGCAGATTGACTTTTGCCCTTGGTTTGAGTGTCCTGTTACGGTAATTAACTCAGCCATCCTGGTGCACCTTGGAAGAAATGGGACGTGGTCATATCCTCCCTAATATTTCTTCTCTGAGCTTCTCAGTGTTTTCAGGTCTCAAACATAGATGTGTCTTACAAGGCTTGTATTTTTGCATGTCTGTGGAATAAAGTTGCCATCATGGTCTGGTTAAAAAATTATTCATTGTTATAATAAACTTGAAAAATGTGACTATTAAATAAAAGGCAAGATTACAATTAATAAAACAAAAACAAATAAAAATAGTATTCCAGTATGGTTCCTTTTCATTCTATCTCTGATCACTGTGCTTTCTGGTAGGCCTAACCATCCCCAAAGTAGGTCACAGAGTGTGTGAGTGGAACCAGTTTTTATTTGTCTGGAACTCACCAAGATGTAGCATCTTTTCCCTCATATCTTCATGAAGTTTCTGGCTCATTGCCTCTGATTTATTGGAGAGTCTGAAGCTCTTGACTGTGAGGGGGAACGATTTCTCTCACTCTCCTTTTATCCTGAAATATTTTCTCCTTTCCTAATCAAGAATTTCATTAAATCTTTCTCTCCTTTTCTAACAATCCAAGAACATTACCTGGAAATGACATTTTAAGACTTTTGTATGTAAAGTAAGTTATCCCAATTGCAATAGGACTGAACTTTATTCTTGCATGTAATTTAAGGTTTCCTTTGAGTTTTGGAGGGAGAGATGGTCAACCCCATTTATGAAGGGATGTGTTTTGGGGTCCAAGTATATAATATAACCAATTGGCAAAGGGGAATGTTTACATTAGAGAACGAAATGATTTTAATTGCTGATTTTAATGTGGCTAACAGCTATTCATCCTTTGAGCTATGACTCAGGCATCACTTCATGTAGGAAGGCTTCTCTGAATTTCCCCACCCCCACCCAAAGGCACTGGGTGAGCAAACCAGGATGAATGGTCACTGTACATAATATTCTGTCTAAATCTCAAAGTACATTGATTGATCTCCTAGAATCACACAGAATCACTGAATGATAGAATGCAAGCAACAAAAAAAAAGTGTATAGGGATGGTTGATATGGATGTTTAAAGAGGGTGTCATTTTGTCCAATGGGTAAACAAATTGCTTCTGCAGCAGACTGCCTCAGTTCAAATCTCAGCTCTCTCACTGGCTGTGTAACCTTAAGCACGTCACTTAATCTGTGCCTCAGCTTTCCCTATCTGTAGAATGGGGATAATAATAACATCTGACAGGACTGTTGTGAGAGTTAAATAAATTACATATGAAAAATGCTTAGAAGAGTGCCTGACACATAGGATATGGCATATAAATATTAGCTATTTATTGTTACGGCTTGTGGTTGGCTTAGTAGAAGAGGTAGAATTTAAACTAGAGTTGAAGGGTAATTGTCACTGGGTATAAAGAGACAGGCTGCTAGTAATTGTGTACACATCCTTATTATTTATTTATTTTTTATTTCAAAATATTAAGCAGGTACAAATGTTTTTGTTACATGAGTACCTTGCATAATACTTAAGTTGGGGCTTTTAATGTGTCCATCACCAGAAAAGTGTTCATTGTACCCAATAGGTATCCCTCACTCCCTCCCACCCTCCTCCCTTCTCGGTTTCCAATGACCTTTATATCTCTTTGTGTCTGTGTGTGCCCATCGTTTAGCTCCTAATTATTAGAAACTACATATGATGTTTGTTTTTCCATTCCCGAGATACTTCACTTAGGATAATGGTCTCCAGTTCCATCCAAGTTGCTGCAAAAGACATTATTTCATTTCTCTTTATGGCTGAGTAGTATTCCATGGTATATATACCACATTTTCTTAATTGATAGGAACTTAGGTTGATTTCACATAATTGCAATTGTGAATTATGCTGTGAAAAACATTTGAGTGCAAATGTCTTTTTGATAAAATGACTTTGGTTAGATACCAAGTAGTGGGATTGCTGGATTGAACGGTAGGTCTACATTTATTTCCTTGAGTAATATCTGTACTGTGTACGCATCTTTATTTTTATTTATGCCTTTATTTTATGGCTATAAAGATCAGTAGTGAAGGTGTTGTAAAAAGGTGTTTTCATTTTATATCTACTGATCTTCAGCCACTGCATTGGGTTGAGAAAGTAATTCTATGGTCTTTGGTCCAGTGGAACTTAAATTCCACTTCCTTTCTCCTGACCTCACGACAGACATCCATATGTTGATAATGATTTTCTTTCTAGTGAGCAGATGCAGCCTGAGAATTCTTCACAACATGACCTTCTAGGAAGGCTCTGCCAGTGATTGGAAGAACTAATAAGAGAAAAACACATACGTCATTCACAGGTGAGTCCTTCATTTCACAGGAGGGAAGCTGGAGCCCAGGGAAGCAAAGCAACTTGTCTAAGGCCACACACGGTTAGTTAGAGCAAGAAGAACTTGGGTCCCTCCACTCTCTGGTGGGTGATTATATTTCTATCGGCCATATCACTTTGTCATTTTAGTTTCTAATTAGCATGTTTATGCCTCCAATTTCATTGGTATAGCTTTAAACGGTTAAAAAATTTGTATATACATTACTTTATATATGCGTGTATGTATATATTACATTAAGTACATTTAGCTACAAGTAATTAAAAACAGAATGAAGCAAGGTACAATCATTCATCCTCAAGGTGCCTATGACATTATTGTGAAATGCATCAAGCTTTGCATGTTCTGCAGCCTTGCTGATGGCACTATGTATCTGGCTTAACCAAATTATTGTGACATGATCTTGTTCTTAGTTTGCAAATGAAAACACTCCACCAAGCTCATCAGCAGCAGACTGAGTGTACTTTAGAGCTTCATGCCCATAAGCACAAATTGTGATATTTTACTGCTCTTAAATGATACATGATGAAATGATTGAGGACATCATTATGTGGAACAAAATCCATCGAGGAGCGTAATGCTAACTATTTAACACTTCGAGCTCTTATGGGAGTGTTAAGTACCTTTACTGAAGAACAGTAGGGAAGCGGTGTTTGCTATGATTAAGACTGTGTCTAGAGAAACAATGATGCTTTGACCATAACAAGACGTGTTCAGCAAACCTGGCAGGTGGGAGAGAGGAAGTGGAGTATCCAGCTTTGACACTGGATTTTAGTGACTTCATCAGCATTCACTGAAAGCCTGGTAAAGTGGTTCTCTTTTTTTTTTTTATTTCAGCATATTATGGGGGTACAGATGTTTAGGTTACGTATGTTGCCCTTACTCCCCTTCGCCCCGCCCCGAGTCCGAGTTTCAAGCATGTCCATCTCTCGGATGGTGCGCATTGCTAAAGTGGTTCTTAGTCTTGGCCAGGTATTAGACTCTCCTGAGGAGCTTTTTAAGATGCCATATTGGACACCCACTTCCAGGGGTTTCAATGTAATTTTTTGGGGGCAGGGTCAGGCATTGGCAGTTTTTAAAGCCCCCAGATGATTCTAATGCACAGCCAGAGCTGAGAACCAGTGGTCCAGTACTTGGGGAGGAAAACAGTTGCAGATCTTCACAAAGGCATCCGGTAGCCCTTTTTTTGATTCCCCCCTTTTTAAAAATGCTTCTGTGGGGATCGCTGTGAGAGTAAACGTAGGAACAGGAGAGATGGAGCAAACAGCAGAATGCAAGGTAGGACAGCAGTCTCTCAGAACCTTCGCCAGATGTTTAAAAACTCACCTTATAGATGAGTTGCTCAATATAATTTCTAGTGACAAATCTTGTCTGGAATATGACTGTAATGTTGCCTCTAATCTGGAATTGTGAAAGGACTTACTTAATTCATCAGTCCATCCATTTAATGAGCTTTTACAAGAATCCATGGTGCAATAAGACATGGTCTGTGCTCTCTGGGCTCTTCGGAAGCAACACCTGCATAAGTCTGTTGTAAGCAACGTATGAGAGGTACAGAATATGCATGTGTGGGCGATGGACTTCTCTTTTTCCCTCTCCCTCTTTGGAGCCAGGTACTTGCTGTGGCTCAGGTAAATGTAACTCTGGACTGGAAGGAAGGTATCGCTTTTGCATAATAAGGTATGAAAGATAAGCTACCAGATGGTTATGTTTTGACAATGTAGGGGTCAAGGGAAAACTTCCCCTTTGC
>RJWJ010033542.1:0-17819 GCA_004363605.1 Indri indri | reverse complement strand
AAACTAGGCATAGAATGACCATACCTCAAGATAATAAAAGCTATGTATTACTAACCCACAGCTGACATTATACCAAACAGGGAAATGTTGGAAGCATACCCTCTAAGAACTGTACTAACACAAAGATGCCCACTTTCACCACTTTTATTAAACATAACACTGGAAGTCCTAACTAGAGCAATTAGACAAGAGAAAGAAAGAAAGAGCAGGGAAACTGGAAGAGAAGAAGTCAACTATCTCTGTTGGCTAATGATACGATCTTTTACTTAGAAAATCCTAAAAGACTCTTCCAAAAGACTCAATTTGATAAATCAATTCAGTAAAGTCTCAGTTCATAAAAGCCAACATATGCAAATCTGTAGCATTTCTATAAACCAATAACGGCCAAGCTGAGAACCAAATTGAGAACTTAATCCCATTTCCATAGCTCCAAAAATAAATAAATAAATAAATAAATAAATAAATAAATAAATAAAATAACCCAGGGATATATTAATACTTAAGCAAGAAAGTGAAATACCTCTACAAGGAGAACTACATAATGCTGATGAAAGAAACTGTAGGTTACACAAGGAAATGAAGCACATACCATGCTCACTAATTGGAAGAATCAACATTACTAAAATTACCATACTACCTAAAGAAATCCACAGATTTAATGGAATTCCTATCAAAATACCAACATCATTTTTTTACAGAATTAGAAAAAAAATCCTAAAATTCATATGGAATCAAAAAGAGAGTCTGAATAGACAAAGAAATCCTAACCATTAAAACAAAACTGAAGGCATTCATACCTAATGGTGTGGTGCGCACTGTCTGGGGAATGGGTACACTTGTAGCTCTGACTCTGGTAGTGCAAAGGCAATATATGTAACCCAAACTTTTGTACTCCCATAACATTCTGAAATTAAAAATCGTAGATTTTGGTGCAGATCTGTAGAGGGAATGTTTATATGCTTTTGGTAGGAATGTAAATTAGTAAAACATCTATGGAAAACACTATGAAGATTTCTCCAAGAACTAAAAGTAGAGCTGCCATTCTGTACAAAAATCCCACTACTGGGTATCTACCTAAAGGAAAGAAGTTGTTACATTGAAAAGATACCTGTACTCATATGTTTATTGCAGCACAATTTACAATAGCAAATTTATGGAATCAACCTATGTGTCCATCAACTGATGAATAGATAAAGATAATATATATATATATATATATATGGCATATATGGTGCGTGTGTGTATGTATTGTATATATTGATAACACTTGTGTGTGTGTGTGTGTGTGTGTGTGTGTATGTATAGACATCATTCATCTGTAGGAAAGAATGAAATTATGTTTTTTGCAGCAACTTCGATGGAACCAGATACCATTATTCCTAAGTAAACTCAGGAATGGAAAATCCACCATTGCATGTTCTCACTTCTAAGTGGAAGCTAAGGTTTGAGTATGCACGGTTGTACAGAGTGAAATAGTAGACATTGGATACTTTAATGGTGATAAAGCAGGAGTGTGCATGAGGAGTGAAAAATTATGCTTTGAACACAATGTACACTTTTCAGGTGATGGGTACACTAAAATCCTGACATCACCACTATACAACATATCCATGTAACAAAATAGCATTTGTACCCTTTAATCATTGAAAATAAATAAATAAATTAAAAAAAGATATAGGAGGGCAAAAGAAACAAAAAAGTAAAATAATAACTGATTTAAGATACATGGAAGAGGATAGGAACTGAGGAAAGATGAGATGAATTTAAAAAAATAAATGTTTTAGAACTGTAACATTATGAAAGGTAATAATAATAAAATATTGGTCCTAAGATTATTGGAAGGCAAAGTTCAATTAGTTGTTCATACATTTATTTATACTTTCATAAATAAACAGTGACCAAAAGTATACTAAGGACCAAATTTAAAAGGTACCTGGAGAAGAGATTTTCAGATAAAGTAGCAGAGGCAATTCCCTGAGTAGAATCATGGTTGGTGGATGCCAGAAACACCAGGGTTTGGAGTAGCAGGGAATGACATGTGCGTATGTGGGGATGGTTGGTCTGGCAGTGGTTCCCAACCTTTTTGGCACCAGGGACTGGTTTCAGGGAAGACAGTTTTTCCATAGATGAGGGCGGGAGTGGTTTAGGGATGTTTCAAGTGCATTACATTTATTGTGCAGTCAAACCTCTCTGCTAATGATTTTCAGCTGCTCTCCAGCACTAGCATCACCTCCGATCACCAGGCATTAGATTCCCATAAGGTGCGAGCAACCTGGATCCCTCGTGTGAGTAGTTTACAGTAGGGTTTGGACTCCTATGAGAACCTAATGCCGCTGCTGATATGACAGGAGACGGAGCTTATGCAGAGATGTGATTGATGGGAAGTGGCTGTAAATACAGATGAAGCTTTGCTTGCTGGCCTGCTGTTCACCTCCCCCTGTGCAGCTTGGTTCCTAACAGGACACAGACCAGTACTTTTCCGCCACCCAGGAGTTGGGGACTACAAGGTCTGATGAAGAAAGTAAGTGATCAGATGGGTTTATAGAGATAGTAGGTATCAGAACTTTAAAGCTCTGATATCATTCCGTCTAAGTCCAATCAGCTACATTCCAAACCCCAGCACTGTGGGTGGAACCATATCTATTGACAAGTCCTTCACTGAAGCCTAAAACATAAGCAAAAAATCTTCAAGATCAATTTAGCCACTCAAAAACAAGTTAGTCTTGGTTTTGTAAAGAGATTGGTGTTTTCTTCAGGGTCTAAAATAACGGTTTTCCAGGTGCATGCCTAACAGATTTTGATTATTTATGGCTACTGCTCATTTCTTTTCCTTTTATTGCCACGTTCATTGCTGGTTATTTTTACTGCTAACAGAACCTTATCGTCCAGTCTAAAATAATTATTAAATATCACTATTTTGTGGTTTAAAATTCAAGTTACCATATACTTATGTCATACCATCAGTCCCATGAAGTTCTTTTTGGGTCCTGATTTTAGGCTACTTTAATTCCTCCTTCTCTACACCCTCAACACCCCTAGCCAAAAAGAATGTTTATTCTTGGTGTGGCAAGTAACAACATTTTTAAACTTCCCTTCTCTTTATCATGTTTTTTCTACCTACATGATTGGGCTTTGACTTTTTTTAAATTCCATATTTTATACATTTCCTCTTCTTTAACTATTTTGACTGATGCATCAAATTGGTATTAGAGGAATTATTTTCAAAGCTTCTTCCAAACTTCTTCCTAAGGGAGGAAATTGTCTCTTGTTTCCTATTCACAGATGAAAGAAAAATTATCTCCTCTGCTGAAGATTTTAACCATCACCTGAATTTCCTAACAATAAGTAACATTTAGTGCATGCCTTCTATTTTCCAGGCACTGTTATTATTTTACATGAACTGTCCAATTAAATTTGCACAATAGCTACATATGTGTGGCACTTTCCCACAATTTTACAGAGTTACCTGAGGGACACAAAAGTTAAATTGCTTGCTAAATATAGTCAAGCTAATAGTTAGTAGAGCCAGAATTTGAAACAGATTTCAATATCTTAAATAGCATTTAATGGTACTTCTTCCTACATTTTTTAAAACAAAAATATTTTTGGTACCAATTACTTCAATATCTGAAAAAAATTATACTTCTCAACTATGGGCCTGGGTCTCACTCGATCATTTTAAATTGCACCATTACTCAGATTTAATTCATGTATATCCCCTTGACGGTTTTGAAATTTTACCAAATAATTGAGATATATTTTTGATATGTTTTCCAATTTATTTTGCTAATTTCTTCTTAGTACACCTTTCAAATGAAGGTCACACAAGTCCTTTGATCAAATCAGTATTATGCCACAGGCAGATGCTGCATTCACTTACACAAATATCAAGAGTACGCTAGACAAACGTCACTTGTTTGTATCCTTATTTTAACACAGATGAAATCACTGTTGTTTTGATTTCATTATTGCTGTTAATAAGGAGCTAAAGAAACCCCAAAGTTTGTCTTGGGTTCCCAAGTAGTCATATAAAGCTGTTGCAGCTCCCAAAGAATCATGCAGAGCTATTGTAGAAGCTATTAAAGATGGAGATAAAAAGTATAAATGTCATGAAAGTTATTTTTTTTTCATTGCTAGAAAATGTTTTCTCGATTTGTGAAACATGCACTGAATACTTATTCTACCTGTTTATCTGGCACCGTGCCTCAGAGGGCAGCTGGGCAGTAAGTAATGAAATCATTGCAAAGTGATGAACAAGGTGCCAGTATTCTTTGTTCCTGTGGGAGGAGACAATTTGCCCAAATTACATTTGCCAAATGCTTTCGATAATACTGCACTGAACTGATTTTCTCTTTAACTTTGAGACAATCGAAATAAATAGAAATTACGAAGTTTCAAAGGTAAAAATTCATTTTTAGTTGAAATGTTTTTACAGACGTATGCTGTCTTTTCGTCTCACATCTTTTACCTTCAAGGGTTTGCATTGTCATTATGCAATTATTTCTCCTAATGACATATTCCCTATTATCATTTTATAATGTTTTCAAGGCAATGTGACCTATTTTGTAAAACAAACAGGAACAAAAGTAAATAATTAGATAATTAGATGAGCATGGAAAAGGATACAAATCAGTTATTTCGCATGGGTGCCCTCAATAGGGAACAATAGAGAGAAGACAATGGGAGAAGTGACAGTAAAGAGGAATCAAGTAGGAAATGCTCAGACTGTACTAAAGTAAAATAAGCATGTTTATTATGATGCCATTTATTCAAGATTACACACACACACTTAATCTTTGCCTATATTTAAACATTTTGAGGATTCAAATATATTAAAATTACAAATACTTATGGATACATTTCCAAAACACAGTTTTGGAGAAATGTGAGAATTACATTTTAGCAAAATAAGAAAGTAAAAGGGATATTTTGAGAAACATGGAAGAATAAAATGTATAAATGCAAAGTATAGACATACCTTAGAGACATTGTGGATCGGATTCCAGATATTCCCAAAAAGCCACTCTTGCAATCAACAGAGCAAGTCACACAAATATTTTGGTTTCTCAGTGCATATAAAAGGTATGTTTACAGTAAAATATAGTCTATCAGGTGTGTAACAGTATTGTGTCTAAAAAAGGTATATACCTTAAATTAAAAAATACTTTATTGGCAAAAACTTCTAACAATCACCTGAGACTTCAGCAATTAGTAATCTTTTTGCTTTGGTGTTGATGACTGCTGACTGATTGGAGTGGCAGTTGCTGAAGGTCGTGTGGCTTAAAATGAGACAACAGTGAAGTTTGCCACATTGATTGACTCGTCCTTTCATGACTGCCCAGGCTTTGTTGTTCCATTTATACAGCACAGGTAGAGTAGATTTAGCATAACTGTTAAGAACTCTAGGATTTTTGGAATGGTAAGTGAGCATTGGCTTTGACATCAAGTCACCAGCTGGCATTAGCCCCTAACAAGGGAGTCAGCCTGTCTTTTGAAGCTTTGAAGCAAGACATTGACATCTCTCTTGCCATGAAAGTCCTAGATGGCATCTTCTTCCAAAAAGACTATTTTGTCTACATCAAAAATCTGTTGTTTAGTGTAGCCACGTTCATCAATGATCTTAGCTAGATCTTCTGGGTAAGTTGCTACAGCTTCTACCTAAGATTTGCTGCTTTTTACCTTTCACTTTTGTGTTACGGAGATGGCCTCTTTCCTTAAACTTTATGAACCAATCTTTGTTAGCTTCCAACTTTTCTTCTGCAGCTCCCGAACCTTTATCAGTCATCATAGAATTGAAGAGAGTTAGGGTTTCACTCTAGATTAGGGTTTTATTTAAGAGAATGTTGCGGCTGGTTTGATCTTCTAACCAGGCAATAAGGCTGTTTTGCTCTCTTATTATTATCCGTGTGTTCACTGAAGTAGCACTTTTAATTTTCTTTAAGAACTTTTCCTTTGTAGTCCAACATAGCTATATGGCACAAGAAACCTAGCTTTTGGCCCATCTCAGCTGTCCACATGCCTTGCTCACTAAGCATAATCATTTCTAGCTTTTGATTTCCTTTAACTGAACAATTAGAGGTCATTATAGGTTTATTAATTGACCTAATTTTAACACTTTTGTTAATATTGTGTTTTTAGGAATAGGGAGGCCCAAGGAGAGGGACAGAAACAAGGGAATGGCTGTTCAAAATACATAAAACATTTATTGATTAAGTTCACCGTCTTACGTGTGGGTGGTTCATGATGCCCCAAAGCAATTACAACAGTAAAAACAAAGATCACTTATTACAGATCACCATAACAGATATAATAATGATGATAAGTTTGAAATGTTGTGAGAATTACCAAGTATGACACAAATATGACACAGAGACACAAAGTGAGCACATGCTGTTGGAAAAATGACACAGATATATCTGCTTGATGCAGGGTTGTCACAAACCTTCAATTCATAAGAAATACAGTATTTGTGAAGCACAGAGTGCAGCTCAATAAAATGAGGTGTGCCTATATGCTGTAAGCATTGCAAAACATTGACTCTCCTTAACTCTCAGCATTGTCTGAATTTATGCAGTAGCATATCAGAAATAGATATTTCTGGGAACTTAAGTAATGAAATATATTATGGCACTTTGCATACTTTTCTCTGATATGCGGAAGTGATTATTCTTATACAGATAAAAGAAAAAGAGAGAAGAGAACCAAAGAATGGGGCAAACCAGACAAACAAATAAAAAGAAACAAGGCAGAAAAAATACAAAAACAAACCCTGAATCGATGTGGTCAATGGGGTTCATGATATACGATATTTGCGGGGGTAAACCTTGAACATTAAATAACAGAAAGTCAATAATTCATTTCATCGTGTGATTTTGTTTTATCATAAAATCAATAATAACATACTTGTTTTACTGTTTTGGTCCAAGAAAATATTAGGCTCAGGTATAAAATATGATAATTATTTAAATAATGGGTTGATTTCTGTTTGCTATCATTCACATTAAACAAAATAATGACATTATTTTTAATCTGGAGAAGGAGCCCGTACCAGCTTCATCTATGACCTTTTTATTTAAAAAAAATCTTATGAGCAAATTATTTATTATTGCAATTCAAATAGCATAAATAATTAAGAAGATAAGGGATTTTATTAGCAATGCATCTGTCATGAAAAATGTTCACAAGCTATTCTTAGTCTTACTTACACATAATGTATTCTCAAATATCAGCTGGCTGGTTATGAGCTCTAGACTCTCCTTTCTACGATAACTCCTGACACCAATTGTATTTGGTCAGATCCCTGAGGAAATGAATTCAGTGATGGTGATTTTTATGGAAGTGGTTTAATAGAGTGACTCAAGTCAGGGATGAGAAAACTATGATTGAGCAAAGAAAAAAGATAACTGCTGTGGAGTCTGACAGAGATCTAGGCCATGTACACGGGATCCTTTGGGACTGGGATGGCTCTGGTGCCTTGCTCCCATCCCCCATCATGAGCAGTCTTGGATGGAAGCTTCTTGCTAAGGGGGAATATAACCATGACAAGGCAGCTAACTTCAGCTGAGGGCAATTCCCAGAAATGAAAGCAGCTGCAATCCATCATTCTCCAACATTTCTGAGTGCTGTAGTGCTGAGGAAGAGATCTATCTATATAAGTACCATATTATAGGGCAAAATACATCTCATTGAGATCTATTAATAATGCATGATATCATGAATGTTACAAGTATAAACCAATTACTAATAACTTTGTAAATTTAATATTTGCCTAGTTGAATTTGTTAGTCAATTTGGAATTCTATTTATTTTTACACTTACAGGCCACTGACCTGAGACAGTCTAACATTTGGTGGGATAAGGAATGGTAGAATTACTTTGATTGAAATGTTGGGAATGAGCAATGAAGGAAATAATAAATTAAAATTAGGATGATTGCTAATTTATACAAAAAATCTTAAGTATGCCATATATATTTAATTGTGATTCATACATCTATTTGTTTAGTTTTTATCTCTGTTTCCGCTATGTTAGAAACAAAAGTAATTGCAAATTCTAGATTAATTAGAGCCCCCTTTGATGGTCACTGGTTACTAAAGCATATTCGTAAACAGTGACCATCCTTTTTGAATATGATAAGAGGCAGGGGAGGAACAGTGGATTCGCATAATAATTTGATTCTAGTTCTATCTTAATCTAACTTTTGAGCTAGAATTTTTTTACATTTCTGAACTTGAAATATAAATTTTATATTCTAAACTTGAAGTTCATATCTGTAAATAGTGAAACATTATATCCATTGAACACCTGGCACCATGACAGAACACAGTAAGGCTCATTTACTATTTATTAAATGAATAAATAAATCCCCATTTTTTTTTCATTCTATAAGACTCCATCACAGTGGGAATCTTATAGAAATAGGGGTAAATTCCTTATTTTTTTTCCTTTTGTGTCCTTTATAAGCTTTGTACCTTAAAATATGTTTATCTATTAATATAAAAGGCCTGCATTGCACTTTCAGTATTATAATGTTTCAGCTCATAAAAAGCAAATAGCTACATTGTGTAAACATTTTAATCCAATATTAAAAATGTGTCCCAATATACATTTAATCTATGTATAATTAATAATTATTGAATATGTGGATTTATTTTTATTACTTAGTATATCAGTGTTTATTTATTGTGCTTTTCCCCTCATTTATTATGTCAATTACTTTGTCTTGGTTCTTTTTTTTTTTCTTTGCTGTTCTACTTTGGGATTATACATTCTATTCCTCAAAATACATTTTCACTCTTTTCTCCACATCCCAACAATTTACAAGTTATGGTTGAACTGAATCCTAGTTTTATAAATTTTTACTGTTCATATCACAAAATGAATTTTACATATATACCTGCACATATACTAATTTGCTTTTTTTCCACAACTTCTTGCATTTTACTTATTTTTAATGGATTTCAGTTCCATCTTCATAAAGAATATATTAATTTTTTTTTAAGAAAAATTTAGTAAACTCTAAATTCCATCATCTCATGTGTACTGTATTTGTCGTCTCTGTTGTTTTGAAATCATTAGGTCTTTATTCACTTTCCCAGGTCATCTTCTGTTATTTCTATTAGATGTACATGTACAACTAGGGTTTCCCATCCTAATCTTTTGGTCTCTTCAAAAATATTTCATATTTTCTGGTGTTTAACATCTCTGTGTTATAGTCAGTGCAATTCTCACCAATGGTGAGTTGTATTTTCATAAGGTGTTTATGATACCTTTAATTTTTAACAGCTTGATTGAGGTATAATCAAAATATAACAACAACAAAGAAGCAAACTCTATCAGTTTTATATACCTGTATATAATTTGATGGGTTTACACACACGCCTGCACCTGCAATACTACCACCAGAATAAAGGTAATAAATATAAACATATCCATTGCCTTCAAAATTTTTCTTGTATTCCTTTCACTTACTATTGTAAGAACACTTAACATGATATCTACTCTCAGAAAATTTTGAAGTTCATAATACTGTATGGTTAACCATAGGCAGTATGTTGTACAGTAGATCTTAGAACTTATTCATCTTATACAACTGAAACTTCATACATACTGAGCAACAATTTTCCATTTTCTTCTCCTCTCAGCACCTGATAACTGACACTTTATTCTCCACTTCTATGTGTTTGACTAGCTTAGACACCTCATATTAGTGGAATCACCTTTGTGTGACTGATTTATTTGACTTTGCGTAATGTCCTTCAGATTCATCCATGTTACTGCAAATGGCAGGATTTCCTTTTTGTAAAGGTAAATTAATACTTCTGTGTGTGTGTGTGTTTGTGTGTGTGTGACACACATGATACTTTATTCATCTGTGGGGGACATTTGTGTTGTTTCTGTATTATGGCTATTATGAATAAAGCTACAATGAATATGAGCATGCAAGATATCTCCTTGAGATCCTGATTTCAATATATGTACAGAAGTGGGATTGCTGGATCATATGGTAGTTCTACATTTAATATTGTAAGGAACCGCCATACTATTATCCTTAGGGGCTGTACCATTTTACATTTTCACCAACATTGTACAAGTGATCCAATTTCTCCACACCCTTGCCAGTATTTGTTATCTTTTGGGGTTTTTTGGTTTTTGTTTGTTTGTTTTCTTTTGGGTAATAGTTATCCTGACAGTTGTGAGGTAATATAATATTGTGGTTTAGATTTGCACGTCCCTGATGGTTTGTGAATATTAGTGGAATCATCATACCTTTTCATCTACCTGGTAGTCATTTGTATGCCTTCTTTAGAGTCCTGTGCCCATTTTTAATTGCATTATTTGTTGTTTTGTGTGTGTGTGTGTGTGTGTGTGTGTGTGCATGTGCGTGTTTGCTATTGAGTTATAGAAGTTTCTTATATATTTTGATATAAACCCCATATCAGAAAAATGTTTTGCAAATATTTTCTATCATCGCATAAGAACGGCCTATGCCTTTTTGCTCTGCTATTTCCTCTACTGTGCAGAAGCTTTTTACTTTGATATAGTTCCAGTTATCTACTTTTACTTTTGTTGCCCATGCTTTGGGTATGGCACTTTTAATTTTTACTCATGTTTAGTGGATTTAGTTTTCCATGAAAATTCCTTGTAATATGAGACTCTGAATAATCAAGAATCAAGAATAAATTTTATATTTAAAAATTCCATTTGTGGGGAGAGCCAGATGTCTCACACAATGTGAACCATGTAAATTCAAAACTACTTCCACTGGGAAGTCCAGTGCTTTTAAGTGATCTAAGCACTCAGAGCCTAGGGAAAGATGATACATGTCATATATTATCCCTGTGATAGTATTAAAATACATTTTTCTAGTCTAGCATTTTATTAGAGATATAGCTTGAGAAAGTGTTTAATTGAAATTAATTGATGTATGAGAATTTAAGAATTTCTCAACTTTGATAATGTCTTATATTCTATTATTTAAAAACTTTGTATTACTATGTTTCCCACTTTGCCAGAACTGAGAATTGAACTGGTCAATTTCTCATATAATTATTGTTAAATCTATATTAATATAACACATAGATATAGTTAATACAATTACAGCTTTATCTTATTCTGCATGCATGTATGTCAGTATAAGACTATACTTGGTAATAAATGCTTATTTTTTAGATATTGAAATTATTATAAAATCAACCTGTGCAATTAATTCATGAAAAGTTTCCTTGTTATCTTGGAAATTGTACCTTTATTGCTATTGATTTTCAGAAAATACAATTTCTTGAGATAACTTTGGTTTATAATGATTTTCCTGTGCATTATTGCACTGTGTAATTGTTCTAGAGAATTAATGAACAGTGAGAATAGTTGTAGGTTCATTTTAAATACTAGTAATTATTTACACAACTGATACATTGAGATATTACTATGTATCAGAAACTATGTATTACAGGGAAGATACAGTTATGATAAACACAAACTCAGCTCCTGAACTCGTGGAACATTAGACTTTCAGGGTTTTAAAAACTGATAATATGAACACCATTAATTTCCAGGTGACAGATAAAAATACTATTGTTTTTCAATTAATAATGTGTAACCTCATCGAAGAGAACTTATTCTTCTTAAAGTTCTGATCTATGAGTCACAGAGAAACTGTGCCCCAGATTGATAATTTCCTCTGTCTAATAAAACGAGAATGCTATTTGAAATATTGTGTCACTCTGGAAATGCAAAAAAAATTGGAATTTTATAAGTTTGCCTCTCTCATCTCCCTTTATAGTACTGGTAAAAGGAAAGAAGGAAGAATGAAAGGAAGGAAGGAGTGAAAAGAAGAAAATAAGGGAGAAAGGGAGAGAGGAGTGAGGGAACAGAAGGGAAGAAGAAAGAAAGGAAGGGAGAGAGGAAGAAGGAGGAAGAAAAGGAGGAAGGGAGGGAAGAAAAGAAGGTACCCATTATTTAATGGATTAGGCAAGATATTCAAAACAGGGTAAGTCAGCCAGTTAATTAAATATAGTTAATTAATAAAGACCCTAGATGTATGAAAAAGAAAATATTTAATACAGGAATAAATTAGTAAGAAATCTCGAAAGAGGTAGATAGATCTGATTTCTGTCTGCTCTATGAATATGCAAAGCCTAGTTTTTGCAACAAGCAGTCCCAGAGAGAAAAATCTATTTAGTTGCTACTGCAGGTTAATTTTAAAAAATATAATTCAAGCTATAGTAATACAGCCTAGATAACCTACAATTATGTATTTTTGAAGCATAAAGGGAGTAGCTATAAGCACATTACTCATCGCACTGTTTCCAGTGCATTTGAAGCAACCATAATTTATTGTTATATTTCTAGCATACAGCAGAGGGCTCTGGCTGTATTGACCATAACATTGAATGTTGTATTAACAGCTTAGGTAGAATATAGAAACAGACATTCATTAAATTAAATATTGGAAAATCAAAATAAAATAACAGAAGAGATGGTAGTTATCACTTGACTCTCTGATTTTGTTCAAATGAAGTTCTCTGTCTCTTTGTTTAGGATTTTGTTATGCCTGCCGAGGCTTGCTTCTTTGTCAGTATCATCACATGAACATTATATAGATCTGTAAAATAATGATGGGAGAGGCTATTGATTTTTTTCTAAATCATCTTAGCAATAAGATCATTAAAAGAATCATTATTATTGTGAAAATAAATAATCTTGCTCTTACAGTATGTGAGATTATAGTTCATAAATAAAACATAATTATGGAAAAATTGAGACAATTTTGAATATAGCCCAATATATTCTCTCATTGAGCATAGATAATACAAACGAAAAATGGTTATGTAAGACAGTGTACAGCAAGTGTCACGGAAGGGATACAACTAAAGCAAGACACAGGAGCAGTCAAACGAGAAGGGTTATGTAATCCGCTACTCTGCTGTATGGATGTGGAGAATGAGGATGAGGAGCTTTGTAGGCGGTGCATAAGGCTCTACCAGGCACAGCAGTAGAGGAAATGGGGAATATCCAGGGAATCACAGAGGCTCAGTTTGACAGAAGAGTAGAGTTCAAGAAGTTGGTAAGAATGAAAAAGGCTTGTTGAGCTGTACTGGATTCATTTCATCAAAAACCTGTAAATATATTGATGAAAAGTTTTACTTAATCAGATATGTAATATGCTCCCTAATAAAACTGAAATACTCATAACCCTGCACATGTGAACTATCTTAAAGCCATCAGATGGCCAGGGACTGAAATATCTGCATATCTAATTGAGTTCAGCAAATATTAATAAGAACATACGTATGAGAATCTTTACTGGAACATAAATAATTTTTATCAGAACTTATACAATTTGGCAATTGTATAAATATGCTTGCTTTGCTGGAGCATCATAGTTTTGTATAGCATATCTCATGTACATTCAAGAAGTTGCCATTATGTTTTTCCCTAAAATGCACAATAGATTTATAGGAAAGAAAACAAAACAAAACAAAAATTCTTTTCTCAGTAGTACTGGCTAAGTTTTGATTTTTAAATTCCATGGAACTCTTAGTACATTAAATTTATTATAATTACTGATACATTTTTGAATATAGAATACTATTAAAAGCTTGCATTTTTTTTTAACCAATAGCACATGTGATAGTCTTTTCATGTCACCTTGTGTAAGCTACAGTCTCCAGGTATTCAATCAAACACTAACCCAGGTATCTCTATGAAACTACTTTGTAGATGTGACTCAAGTCAGTAATGTTTAAAGCTGACTTTAAATAAAAGAGATTTGTGATTATACTAGATAATTTGGGTGTGACTGATTCAATCAATTGAAAACCTTAAAAGTAGAACTGAGAATTCCCTGAAGAAGAAGAAATTCTGCCTATAGATAACAGCTTACCAGCACTTTCTGAATAATTCCAGCCTTCCTTTCTAACAGCCTGCTCTTTGGATTTTGGACTTGCCTAGATATCCTCCCACAATTATATAAGCCAAATTATGGCAATAACACTTTTAATATATATCTCCTACTGTTTCTACTTCTCTAGTTGAACCCTGATGGTTACAAAGTTTGGTACCAGAATTGGTTCTAGAGGAGAAGAAGTTTAAAATTGATTTTCTAATGTGATCATATTCAAAAGCACCAATAACTGTATAAAGAGAGTACTGGTATTCCCTGGAATGATGTGACACTAGACATAATGCAAAATATTGTCATTGGATACTCTTAATCAAATACCTATGGAAGCTATCTTAGAACATTTTAATCAAATTAAGGAGCATAAATAATGGGATTGGCTCGAGTAAGTGTGTGTGTTAGTTTGCTCTGGCTGCCCTAACAAAATATCACAGACCAGATGAATTGAACAACAGAAGTTTATTTTCTTATATTTCTGGAAGCTCCGTGGTCAAAGTGCCAGCAGGGTCATTTTTCTAGTGAAATCACTGTTCCTGGCTTTCAGATGGCCACCTTATCACCGTGTGCTCACATGGCCTTCCCTTGGTGCATATGTGATGGGAGAGAGAGAGTGCTTTGGTATTTCTTTCTCTTATAAGGTTACTACCCCATCAGAGAAGGATCCCACCCTATGACCTCATTTAACCTAAATTATGTCCCTAAAGGCCCCATCTCCAAATACAGTCACACTAGAGATAGGTTATTGCTTCAACATATTAATTTTGGGGAGACAAAATTCAGTCCATTGCAGTAGGGAAAGAAATAGATTAGCTCAGGACTTCAAATTTCCAGCACAAGCTGCATGAAGGGTCTGAAAACTTTTATATCTGCCCTGAAATAAGTCCTTGTCCTTAGAAGCCTCAGAATGAAGCTTTCTGAAAACTAAACTCAGAGTCTCATCCTGTGAATGGCTGAATTATAATGCAAATTAGATTCTCAATCATGCAAGTTGTCTTCTGCTAAAGGGAGCATATTGATTGGAAGGACTGGGATTCTGAAAATTGGACTGGGGAAATATGAGCAGATTTCAATGATGATGGGTCATCAAACCCCTAAATTCTTCTAAGATTTCTTTGTCAGTAGAAGCAGCCCTTCCACCCATACCAGAAGAAACTGTACTGGCCTTTCCTAAGATTCTTGCCTTGTGAGGCACTGCTGATTTCTCTTCATGACCTGCCTGTACCACACATTTCTCTGCTTCTAGACGTACAACAAGACTCAAGCCCCAGAAGGCCCCAAAGGGTGAGGTATAAAGCATAACCTTGAAAAAATGTGCTTAACACCAATATAACTACAAAATTTTTCCACTTTATACACAAATCTTGGAAATATTTACTGGAATCTGTCTTAAGAATTTGAGATCATGATGGAAGGTATACAAATTATATAAAGTTCGATCATGCTGAATTTATTAATATGAGTTCACTAAGTAGAGATATCGGAATCAATATTTAGCATGAGATGTTATAATGGACTTAATAGTTTGCTTGGTTGGTTGGTTGGTTGGATAAAACAGACTCAAAGGTGACCTATACACCAAGTGAAGTTGAAAGTCCAGTATTGTCTTGATAGAGGAAGGTACCAAAGGCTTATGGACATAGAAATGTTAGATTGGATTTATTACGTAAGACCTGATCACCCATTTTGTGGGGAGTAGGAAGAAGAATCACCTTTTATCATGATTGTAAGAAATACATTTTTGAGGGGTGACCCAGCATCCTTGATGTGCTATGGATTTACTTTTCTCTGTAGATCAGAAATTACAGGAGGAACTGTTAACATTGAACTAGGATCCCTAAATGCAATTGTGATAATGAAATCTCTCTGTGGGAGGAGCTGAGCTCATTTTAATTGCCAAAGACTTGTTGAACACGAACTGCAGTGCCAAAGCAGTAATCAGAATCATCTGACTCTTAGAGACACATGGCATTGGCCAGTTTATCACGGCATCGATTAAAAAAAAAATAGATCGTCAATCTACTAAAGTCTCACTTGATCTGTATAAACAGGTATGTTTGTAAAACAAACCACGGCTCTTTAAGGATATTACCAAGTTTAGAAATGGCAGCTAATAAAAAGGTGACTTGGTTACAGCAACTGGCACACAGTCTCTATCTGTGCCAGGTCTTCAGTTTGCAGAGTCAATCACTCTGGTACTACAACGTCCTTCTTCAAAACCTTCACTGTCTAGATGCTCCCACATTTGTTTATGCTGGTTGCCATGGTATTCTCGTTTTCACAATAATTTAGTGACTTTCTTTTAACGATAAAATCCTGGATCAATTTTTAATACCAAGAGAGAAATGCTACCATAAGACTATGTTAAAATATGTGGCAGTGATTTTGTGCCGGGTGCTTAGGAAACTGTTAGAAGAACCTAGAAAAAAACAGCAAGAGAACAATTACAGAGGGTAGGATAATATAGGAACAGAAACTAGTAGGCTGGGAAAAGGGCCACCCACATTCTGAGGTGGCAAATTATTTAGTGTAACTCTTTGCCTGCAGTGAATTAGTAAATATAAAATGTACTAAATACGCTTTTAGACTTAAACAGAGTCTTCCAGGAAGCATATTGTTTGTATCGGATATTGTGTTACTAAATGAAAGATATAAACTCAAAAACTGAAAAACTTCAAAGTAGAATTCAGAGATAATATGCAAGGGCCAGAACTTGCCAGCTCGGAAAACAAAACTGTTTTCATGTTCAGACTTTCATGTCAGTTAAAGATTTTCAAATAAGACATGACCTCAGGGTTAAGACCAAATTAAAATAGTTATCATGTGAACTTTTGTTAATATTTCTAAAATAATTAAGAAGGTTCCAAGAAGATTCTCTCAGCTGGATAAATTTGCTTAAGGACCCCCAGGGACCCTGATATACCTGTAGTTGTAGTAACCAAGCCTAGAGAGAAAGAGATGTTGAGAAATGAACTTTACTTCTGCCTTTTGCTACACACAGTAGGTTTGAATCAAAAATCAAGGAAGCTCATGAAGATTTAAGAAAGCTATACTTTCAAAAAAATTGCCAGCATGGAGTAAAAGGGATGGGAAATGTACAAAATGAAAAAAAAAAATCTCTTCCCTGCCCCTAACTTTCTTTCTATAGGAAGGAAATATTCTCACAATATTGTTTGAAAGGCATATTTCCCAGTGATTTGTTTAAATAGCCAGCATGTTACAGGGAAGGAAAGATGGCAAGTTTAGGTATGTATTTTTGCCTTTTGGTCCCAACTTTTAGCAGCCCCCTGTTGTATTGTACACCTACACCATAGCCACATCCTTACAATGAGTGGAGTCTATTTCCATTGACTTTGGCCTTTGCCTTGTGTGGAGTGGATTATGGCTCCAATAAAGACAGATCCAAGCCCTAATCCCGACATCTGTGAATATTACCTTATATGTCAAAATATTTACTGTCATGTGTTACAAACAAAATTTTGATCAACACACCACACATACAGGAGGACAGTGGTCACACAATATTATGATGAAGTGAAAAATTCCCATCGCCTAGTATTTAATATACTACATTTTTTATCATTATTTTAGAATGTATTCTTTCTACCTATAATTTAAAAAAAAGTTAACTGTAAAACAGTCTTGGGCAGGTCCTTCAGGAAGTATTCCAGAAGAAGGCATTTTTATCACAGGAGATGACAGCTCCATGCATGTTATTGCCCCCGAAGATCTTCCAGTGGGACAAAACGTGGAGGAAGCAGACAGTGATACTGGTGATCCTGACCCTGCGTAGGCCTAGGCTAATGTGTCTGTTTGTATTTTCATTTTTAACAAAAACTTTAAAAAGTGATAACATAAAATAAAATAAATTTAAAAATGAAAAAATATAAAATAAGTATATAAAGAAAAACTATTTTTG
>RJWJ010033541.1:0-17835 GCA_004363605.1 Indri indri | reverse complement strand
GGTCTGAGGTTGGGGTGGGTGGGAGGAGAGGCAGTGATGACTGCCTAGAAGGTGGATGGGCAGGAAGAGCCCCTCCCCTTTGGGTGTCTGTGGGCCCACCTCATTTGGAAGCTAAGGCGGGTGAGGCACCTTGCCTGAATAACTCTCACAGCAGGTGTGCAGCCACCTTGGTGTAACCACGCCCACTCTCAGCCCCTCTGTGTCTGGTTGCCCAGCAGCCTGAGTCTTGGGACTGCCTGTCCCTCAGTGCTGCCTCTTGGACCAGTCAGGATTCCTGGTTTCCCTGGCAACGGGAAGCACGTCAGCAGCCTGGGCGCTCCCAGCCGGTCCTGGTGCTGCGGTTGCCGAGGAGACGCTGCAACCTAGCTGGGCCCTGGCAGGTGAGGGGGGCTGGTGCTGGTGCTGGGAAGCCCCAAGCCCAGCCTCAAGCTTGCTGGGGCCCAGGCCCTCAGGGTTCACCATTGGGTTCAAACTGCTGGGCAGGTTCTTGGCAGGGGAGGGATCCCTGAAGGCCTTGAAGCCACACCCTGTTTATGCTGAGAGCTGTAGGCTCGGCAGGGCCCCACGCGGCTGGGGTATTCCCAGGGGCTGAGTCTCCTCGTGTCCCTAAGACCGGGCTTGACTATAACACTGATGTGACCTCTGGAGGGTGGGATGGAGGTTCAGGATTGGGGGAGGGGAGCCGGGGTGAAGAAGAAGAGGTGTGAGCAGGAGGGGCTGGGGTCTCATGAGCACCCCCTTCCTCCTCCCATCCCCACCCCGAGGAGGTTCCCCAGCGTGGTGGTCCTGGCCCCTCCCTAGTGAGCTCCAGGCGGAGGAGGATCTTGCCTGGCAGACGCTCTGCCCTGGTGAGAAGGGGGCGGGATGAGCTTTTCTCTGCAGTCCAGCACCAGGCTGTGAGCCCAGCTGGCTGGGCTGGAGGGGCTGTGAGGAGGGAGGGTGGAGGCAGGAGGGGCAGAGAATGAGCGCCATGTTCTCCCAGGACTTCTTCCTGGCCATCATCCTGCAGGACAGCAGCCCAGGTGAGGCTTGGCATGTGGGGCGGGGCTGGCAGGGAGAGCAGAGTGGGTTACAGGGATGGTGTGGTGTGGCTTTGCCGGGAGACAAGGGTGTATGTCACAGATGTGCAGTACGTGTGCATGTACATGACATGTTTGCCTGCATCTGTGTGGCAAGGGTCAGGGTGTGAATATCTGTGGCATCTGCACACATGTGGCAGGGGTTGACATATGTCATGTGTCTGTGTGTTCACCTATATGTGTGGTGCCCATACATGTGTCCAGGGTCACTGTGGTGTGGTGTCTGCACATCTGTGTGGCAGGGGCTGGTATATATAGCTGTATGTGCACACACCCGTCTGTGGTGTCTGCTCGAGTGTACGGCTGTACTTAGTGTGTGTTTGCCTCAGCACACGTGTGCACCTGTAGGTGATACCTGCCATCTGTGCTGGCATTTTCTGTGTATTGCACACCCTGGTGTTTGTGGCTGCACAGGTGTGTGGTAAGGCTTATTATATATGTTGTGTGTCTGTGTGCACATATATGGAGCTGGTGTGTTCACCTTTGTGTATGCTGAGATGTAGATATGTATAAGGAGGTTAATTGGGGTCACCCCACCTCCCTCCCTCCCTCCCTCCCTTCTTTCCTTCCTGCCTTTCTTCTTCCCCACATGTGGCCACATCAGCCAGTAGCAGGGCCCAGGAGGAGACCTGAGCCATGTCCCCTACTGGTGGCCCCCCATGTGGTGACTCCAGACTGTAGGCTCTAGGAGGAAGCAGGAACCATGTTGTGCTGTAGCCCTTCCCCCAGCCCTTCTGCTGAACCATGGGGTCGCAGGGAGGGGACTGGGCACAGGCACCTGCTGTCTGCTTCTTGGGGCTGACCCTCACCAAGCCTCCCACCTGGCAGATTCCTTCTGGAACCCTAACGCCTTCGAGACGGATTCCGACCTGCCGGCTGGATGGATGAGGGTCCAGGACACCTCAGGGACCTACTACTGGCACATCCCTACAGGAACTACTCAGTGGGAGCCCCCTGGCCAGGCCTCCCCCTCACAGGGGAGCAGCCCCCAAGAGGAGTCCCAGGTGAGGTTCCCAGGCCTGTTGTTTTTTGACCAGGGGTGGATGGGGTGTGCTGCTACAGCAGGATGAGCCATCCCCTCACTGCTCCCATCCCTTCTCCTAGCTCACCTGGACAGGCTTTGCCCATGGAGAAGGCTTTGAGGATGGAGAGTTCTGGAAGGTGGGTGAGGGGACCTGGCTTTACCAGGGGAGTGGCTGCAGAAGGGACATCATTTGGTCCTGATTCCTCAATCCCCTTCCCAAGGATGAACCCAGTGAGGAGGCCCCGATGGAGTTGGGACTGAAGGAGCCTGAGGAGGGGACATTGCCCTTCCCAGCTCAGAGCCTCAGGTAAGTCACCAGATGCAGTGGGCTGACAGTGGGATGGATCTATTAGGAAGGGCCTGGGGACAACTTGACGTATAGGGGCCTTGTACCAAATGTTACCATCTGCCTTCAGCCCAGAGCCATTGCCGCAAGAGGAGGAGAAGCTTCCCCCACGGAATGTCAACCCAGGGATCAAGGTTTGTTGAAGACCAACACCCATTCTGCAGGCTGGGGCCCCTCTGTGTGCAGGACAGCTCCTTGTGTTGTGCTCTGGGGGTGCCTCTGATCTCAGTGTTACTCCCCAGTTCCTGAGTTAGGAGTTCTTCCATTCTCAGCAGAGCCCTTGTGTCTGAGCTGGAAGCACTTCAGTTTTTAACTCAACCAGCCTAGCAGCCTGGTTGGAGGCCCTTCTAGGCTTGGCTTCCTTGTACTAATGGGGGTCTCCTCTGGGATCTCTCTCTCCCTAACTGCATTCTGTTTGGGGAGCTTCTCGGTCTTAGTTCAGAACGCCCTCCCCTCCGCCGCCTTCTGAGTTGGGAACTCCTCTGTGTCCTGTGCTGGAGACTCCTGCAGTTTTAGCTCAGACCCTCTACCTCCTGCCCCTCTTCTGTGTCTGGCAGTGTTTCGCCGTGCGCTCCCTAGGCTGGGTGGAGATGACCGAGGAGGAGCTGGCCCCTGGACGTAGCAGTGTGGCAGTCAACAATTGCATCCGTCAGCTCTCCTACCACAAAAACAATCTGCATGACCCCATGTCTGGGGGCTGGGGGGAGGTGAGGGCCTGAGCCACTGGGGTGGTGATGCCATGGGAGTGTGAAGGGGATAGATCGTGACAGGTGGGAGATTTGACCTGCCCCAGAGAGGGCTGGGGGTGAGGGGTGTGGGCCCACCCCAGTGGCAGCGCTGTGGGTTGGATGAATGACTCTGGGACCTTGGGCGACGGCAGTGCAACAGTGATGAGGATGATAAAAGGAGTCAACTGAGAGATGACATTCGACCTTGACTAGGGCAAGGTCCACAGGGTGGGTGGTCTGATGCCAGAGCAGGAGTCCCAGAGCAGTGGCTAATGTCACCTGAGCTGGAGGTGGCAGAGATCAGCTACTTTTTCAGCTGGGGTGCCACTGAGTGCCTGCTCCCGGGCCTGCAGGGAAAGGATCTGCTGCTACAGCTGGAGGACGAGACACTGAAGCTGGTGGAGCCACAGAGCCAGGCACTGCTGCACGCCCAGCCCATCGTCAGCATCCGCGTGTGGGGCGTCGGGCGGGACAGTGGAAGGTGGGAATAGGGCCTGGGATTTGGGGCTGGGGGCTCATCCAGCAGTCAGAGTCCTTCTCTCTAACCCTGTTCTTTACCTCTCTTGTGCTGCCGGACCCAGAGAGAGGTATTATGCCTGTTTGGCTTGACTGTGCCCCTCCCACACCTGGACCAGATGCCTCCAAGCACCCAAGCTCCCCTCTTCTGCCCTGCCCCCACTCCCTGCTGTGCTTGACCGTTACCCCCACCTCAGCATGCCTGCTTGTCTACCCTCCCTCCAGAAGGCAGCGCCTACAGGACACCATCTGGGGACAGAAGCCCTGGAGGAGCTGTGATGGGCCGGGAGGATGTGGGTGGGGTGGGGGCCAGGCTCTGCACTGGGTGGCGCTGGGAGACACTGAGGTCCCCCTCCCCCAACAGGGACTTTGCCTACGTAGCTCGCGATAAGCTGACCCAGATGCTCAAGTGCCACGTGTTTCGCTGTGAGGCACCCGCCAAGAACATCGCCACCAGCCTGCATGAGATCTGCTCTAAGGCACGGCCCCCTCTGCTCCCTGGACTAGCTGCACCTTTGCTCTACAAGGGTGTGGGTGGGGTAACTGAGTGGGGGTGGGGGGCTCCAGGGCAATGAAGCTCTAATAGACCCTCCCTCACTCCTCCCTCCATTCCTGCCTTCCTCAGATCATGGCTGAACGGCGCAATGCCCGCTGCTTGGTAAATGGACTCTCTCTGGACCACTCTAAACTTGTGGATGTCCCTTTCCAAGGTCAGTGTCAAAACTCCACCAGGTCCAGCCCACCTTTGTTAGCAGCAGTGGGCGACCCGAGAAGAGGCACAAGCTCCTGGACAGATATGATAAAAAATGAACATGTGGAGACTGAATACTCAAATAAGTGGAGGACTTCGGTTAAAGGGAGGCAGGGGGAAAGAAGGAGGTGGGGCCTTGGCTGGGCAAGTATCCACCTTATGCCCTGTTGGTGGGGACTGGGAGTGAGCAAGGTCTGCCACCACAATTGACCCTCCTCTTCTTTTGCACAGTGGAATTCCCAGCACCTAAGAATGAGTTGGTACAGAAGTTCCAAGTCTATTACCTGGGGAATGTGCCTGTTGCTAAACCCGTTGGTATGTGTGTTCTTCACCCAGGGACCACCACCTCAATCCCAAAGCTCTGCCTCACCCTCTGCCTTCCAGTGCTGCTTCTACCAGACTTTCCTCATACTTGATGTCTCCCTGTCCTTCAAAATGCATCCCTCCTTTCTGTACCTCTGTCCCAGCTGCACTCTGTCCTGCTTATAACAGCAGTCAGCACGCCTATACTGAGTGTCAGCCATGTGACTGGTGCTGAACCAGGCACAGAGGGAGACCCCACTCCTGTGTCCCATGGAAAAGCTTTGGTTGGGTTGGGAGGCAGGTGTTAGCTGACTGGAAACACCAGGCAGGAGCCTGGAGCTGGGTTCAGTGTTACAGCACCAGCAGTGGCCTGGGATGATCTAGAGAAGGAAGCAGTGAGCATAATTATCGCATGCTTTACTGTTGCAAAGCATGTCCTTTTATTATGTCATTTAGTTCTTGATAATCCAATGAGGTTGAGATTATGATAACACCTGTTTATAGATAAGGAAACAAGGATAGAGACTATCTGGCTAGCTCTTATATTCCTAGCATTTTCATAGTATTTGTCATTTATTTGTTCATTCGCTTAGCAAATACCTTTGAAGCCCGCCAGGTGCCAGGACCTGTGCTAGGCACTGGGAGAACAATGGCCACAGTCCTGCTTTCATAGAGGTTACAGTAGGAAAAAACAGGAAATTAATCACATAATCACACAAATAAATCTATAATTATAAACCGAGTGAGTCATTGAAAGAAAGTAGTAAGATGTAAAAGAGGAACATCTGGTCTGGGTTGCGGGGAGCACTGGCCGCGTTCCCCGTGGCCAATGCTCCCCGCACTGGGTGGTCAGAAAAGACATCCCTGTGAAAGTAACATTTGAACTAAGATGAAAAAATAATGAATAGAAACGAATGTGGTAAAGTGGGATGGAGCTAGAAGCAGGACAGGGAAAGATCATTCCAGGCAGAGTGAACGGTATGTGCAAGGGTCATATAGTGTGAGGCACTTTGGTACTTTGGCAGCGGGAAGGCCAGTGGTGCAAGATGAGGCTAAGATCTGGGCAGTGGTCAGACTTTCAGGAACCTCATAGGCTACGTTAATGATGTGTTCTTCATCCTGGGGCAGCAAGGAGCTATCAGAGAGCCTTCAGGAGTGTACTTGACTTAATCAGATTTGAATTTTGTAAAGCTCACCTTGGCTATACTGTGGAGGAGGATGTTAAGTGGGTGGAGGTGGAGGTGGATGTGGGGAGCTCAGTCAGGAGGATCTTCAGTAGCGTGGCCAGTAATGAGAGTATCTTGGACAACGGTGGAGCTGAAGAGGAGTATGTGAGTTCAAGAGAGGATTAGATGATTAAAGTCAACAGGTCTTGGTGATAGGCTGAATGTGGGGTGAGGAACAGAGGCATTAAGGATGACTCCTGGGTTCCTAGCTTTTAGGCCTGCTGGGTAGTGGTGCCATTCTCCAAAGGTGGCAAATGTTGGAAGAGGCCAGTTTTGGTGTGGAGATTGTGAGTTCAGTTTTGGACATGCTGAATTTGCTGAATTTGAGGTGCCTTTGGGAAAACTGAGTGGGAAAGTCAAGTTGGCAGCTGGATTTGCAGGTCTGGAGCTGAGAGGAGAAATCTGGGCTGGAGATAGAAGTGTGGGTATCATCGGGTTACAGAGGTAATCAAAGCCGTGGGTGTGGAGTAGCATGACTCCTGACCCTGGAAAGTGTGGGCAGCCTGAAGTGAGAAGGAAAATGAGGGTAGGTCTAGCCTTGAGGGCCTCCAAAATTTAATGGAGGGGGTGAAATTGCCAAGGATGGTGAGACCAGGAGAGCAGTGGGAGGAAGGAAAAAGACTGCTTGCTTCAAGGAGTGGTTGGGTATCATGTCAAAAGACATTTAGGAGGCGCTCAAGAAATGTTTGGTGAATGAATAAACAAACAAACTAGTGAATGAATGAGACTTGCCTTAGTTGACATGGCCAGGAAAGGTAGACCCAGGACTCAAACCCTGGTCATCTTCAATCCTCTTCTCTTTCCCTTATAACATGCTGATTTTAATGACCAACACATTACATTCAAAGAGGGAGCCCTTCTTAGAAAAGGTGGGGATTGAATTGGGGTTTCGAAGGAAGGCTCAGATTTGCAGATTGGAGTGGGTATTCCAGTTGGATTCAATGGGGCCAGCAAAGCTTTGGAGCTGGAAGTGAGAAAAGCATGCTCAGGGAGACAAGGGAGGCTTGGCTGACCCCCACAACTTTGTTTTTGTTCCCTCCTCCTTCTCACTCTCAACTTCAGAACCCTGTTGGCTCTTCTAGTTGTCACTCACACTCCCGTATCTGCTCCTTTCCATCTGCCAGCTTACACAGGTCCTCATTATGCCAAATCAGCTGCCTGCGGCCCTGACTACCCCATCAGCTCCATGGGTCTGCTCCGTTTGAGTTATCTTACGTTCCCTTTTTAACCTTTCTTAACACTGACCCCTCCTGAAGCTACAGTATTCATTCATTAATCTTTCATTCATTCAACAAACGATCAAGTGCCGGACTTGTGCCAGGCACTACTCCAGGTTCTTCGCATACATTAGTGAACAAAACTGACAAAGATCCCTGCCTTCATGTAGCTTACATTCTAGCAAGGAGAGACAGACAATAAAATAAGTAAACTAGTGTGTTAGAAGGCAACAACTGACATGAAAAAAGAAAAAAGGCACAGCAGGATAAGGGGGATTGGGAATGTGAAGCTAGAGGTTACGGTATACTTCTCAGTCTGGGTTGTTATCGAATCTGATGGCCTTTCTAACAGCCTTTTTCCAGACCATGTTGTTCTACCGCTTTTGCTACTTCTCTGTGAAGCCTCCCGACACTGAGGCCAGACTCCACCCCGACAGCCTCATCTATTCAGCAGTTTGACTTTGATGTCCCTCCCACACCCATGAGCAGTGAGACTTCCCATGGCCCTGGCCTAAATGTCATAAACATCACACCCCTCTGCCTTGCTTTTGAAGCCCTCGGCAGTCTAACCTGGCCCATCCACTCCTGCCTGTGTCATCGTCTTTCTGTGGACTCCTGTGTCATTTGGTTTTATTAGTTTGGGTGCATTTGCCCATGCTGCCTTGAGGGTGACTTGCTCATGTGTCTGAAGTTCCTTCAGCAGGTAAACCCTGTGTTAGGACTTTGGACATAGGGATGAATTAAACTTAGTCTCTGTTCTTGAGATGGCCACAGCCCAGTGTGGATAAAGGTTTTCCAGCAGTTACAAGGTATTGTGGTAAGAGTTGTCTCAGAGTTGTCCGCTCCCTGCCCTGCAGCAGGAAGGCTTCCCAGGCAGGACTTGAGTGGAGCCCTGCAGCCCTGAAGGATGAGAATCTGGAGTTTCTCAGACAGTCAGGGAGTGGGGGCTGGGAGGCACTCCAGACAGAGGCTTTTCCCTCGGCTGCAGTCTGTGTCCCTTGAGGGCATCCTTTTCTCTTGTTTTGTATTCCCCATCTGCCTAGCAGGCCATTTGCCAAGATTAGATGTTAATAAATGCTACGAAAATCATTTGAAGCTCAGGGAGCAGTAAAATATGAGTCTTGACAGCTCAGATGAGGCCAGTTTTTGGAGGACCTGCATGCCTGGGAGAGGAGTTTGGCCTTGATCCAGCCGGAGGTAAGATGAACAAGGCCAAGATGGGGGAGGACTTTCAAGGAAGACACATGTCTTCTGCTTTGTCCTCTGTCCACAAAAGGTCCGCCTGGTCTGCTTCTGATGGGAACTGAGAGGCACTGGAAGGGGTAGAGAGTCCGGGAGTGGACCGCAGAGGCGTATGCCTTTTGCGTTGGCATTGTGTGAAGACGCAGTAGGTGACACAGCCAGTTCATGAGCAGAGCAGGAACTAGAACTCATGCCTCGCCATGCTATGTGCTGCTGTCTTGGTTCGCTGCTGAGTGCAAGCAAAAGTGGGATGCACGAGCAGAATGGTTAACAGCAGTTCAAGGTGGAGGAGACTTGTGTTATAAGGGAAAGTTGATTGCTCTAAAAGTCAGGAACCTTGGGTTCCTTGGCCCTGGAGCACATTATAGACATTCTTGAGTAGAACTAAGATTTTGAAAGCCCTTCTATAATAGTTCCAAAAACTGGAAGTTTAGAGAAGAGGTAGCAGAAAGGCATGGCTAAGAACCCAGGCTCTGGAATCAGACTGCCTGAGTTCAGATCCCCATTCCTCAGTGTGGCCTACAGCACATTACCTGATCTCTCTAAGTGTCAGTTTCCTTATCTTTAAAATGGCAACTAAATAATCTATTGTGAGATTGTTCAGGCACAAATGAGATAATACACTGTAATGACTTAGCAGAGTGCAAGTGGATATCTTTAAAAAAAAAAAAATTAGGTCTTGGGAGAGGACTGGCCTATAGGGGTTGATTCAGGAGTCCTTGTTGTGGCATGAAGCAGTGTGGTGTCTGAATGTGATGAGCACTGAGAGAGCAAGATTTGGGGAGGTCAGAACTCTGAGGGGTCAGTCAGCTTAGGAGGCTGGAGGAAGAGGCAGAGTCAGTGAAGAAAACCAAGCCTAGGATTCAAGATAGAAAAAAAACAGCAAAGTGTCAAGTCACTGAAGCCAAGGAGGAGAGCCCCGAGGAAGGGCGACCTGGACAGCATCATCCTCAGTCCTGTAGGCTGGTGAAGTGGGGATGAGCGAAGGCCCCGGGTTTGACTGGACGGAACTGGAAGGTCTTGGGTAGAGCTGGGGTAGCTTCTCCCTACCCTCAGTGGTGTCATGTTATGTCCATATCTTCTAGGGGTGGATGTCATTAATGGGGCCCTGGAGTCAGTCCTGTCCTCCAGCAGCCGTGAGCAGTGGACCCCAAGTCACGTCAGCGTGGCCCCTGCTACCCTTACCATCTTGCACCAGCAGGTAAAGAGCTGGGGTATGAGAAGGCACGGCTGTGCCTTGCCATGGAGGGGAGGGGACTAGGGGTGAGGGGAAGAGCTGCCTATAAGATGGCTGTGCCTCAGTGGAACACAGAGGGCTAGAGGGTATTCCTGTTTAACTGAGTTCCCTCCTCCAGACAGAGGCAGTGCTGGGGGAATGTCGGGTGCGCTTCCTCTCCTTCCTGGCTGTGGGCAGAGATGTCCACACGTTTGCATTCATCATGGCTGCCGGCCCAGCCTCCTTTTGCTGCCACATGTTCTGGTGCGAGCCCAATGCTGCCAGCCTCTCAGAGGCTGTGCAGGCTGCGTGCATGGTAAGCCCATAGGGTGGTGGGGTGGTGGGGGTGGTGGCGTGCCCCACATGGGGCAGGCTGGAGAGTGACTGCGCCGCCTGCCTCTCTGCAGCTTCGCTACCAGAAGTGTCTGGATGCCCGCTCGCAGGCCTCCACCTCCTGCCTCCCAGCACCCCCTGCTGAGTCTGTTGCCCGGCGTGTAGGCTGGACTGTCCGCAGGGGTGTTCAGTCGCTGTGGGGCTCTCTTAAGCCCAAACGGTTGGGGGCCCATACCCCATGAAGAAGCCCCCATCCTCCCTCCACCTGCTCGTGTTGGGCCCCAGGGAACTAAAGGGTGCGGGGCAGGAAGGGGTCCTAGAGGCTATTCCTAGGCCTCAGGCCCCCCCAAAGCTGTCCCTCCCCAGTAGCTGGGGTTCCCTGCCTGGGGGCTGGGGAGGGAGAAATCTAATCCTTTCAAGGGAAGTGGTAACACTGGAGTGATGACAAGAGGAGCAGGAAGCAAGGCCAGCCCCAGGCTCTCCATCCTCATGTGTTTCAGGTGGAGCAGGAGGAACTGGTCCAGGCCAGGCTCCATCCTTCTAGGGCCTAGCAGGGACAGAAGGGAGGGGACTGGTCTAGTCATGGTTCCCTTCCCCTCTGGCCTGTGGGCACCTCTGCTGTACTGATATCACTAATAAAGTCTGTCTGCACTGCTGTGTGCCTTCCTATGCCTACACCATGCCATCACCCCCATCGCCCTGCACCTCAGTTATGATCTTGCTCCCAAGGTCCCCTTGCCCTGCCTGCTTAGAAAGAAGAAATTGGGATAGTCACAGAGGGGTCTGGAGTCCAAGTCTCTTATCTTTATTTTAACAGCCTGGTAGGATCAGGCAGCAGCAGCAGTATCGGGTTCCTGACTGGGCAGCATAGGCCTGGGGTAACAGCTCTTGTCTGGTCTGCCCAGGGTAGTGTCAACTTAAGCCTCAGCTCCAGGGCCATGAAGGACAGCAGCTCCAAGGCAGTCTAGACACTGGGCACAGGCAGAGCAGCCACCCCCGCTCCCACGTCCAGCTAAACCAGCTCCAGGAAAGGAGCCCCAAGAACGCTGTTTCCCGGCATACCTGGGGCCCAGGGATGGGCTCTTCCACCAGACATGATGCCAGGTTGAACCGACTGCAGCGCTCTGTGGCGTTCCCTCCTTGAAAGAACTTTCCCAACTCCGGGCCCTGGGGCCCTAGCAGAACAGTCGCTGCGGCCACAGGTTCTGAACACCAAGGAGGTTCCCATCCGGCACCAGGTGGCGACAAAGAGCGGGGCTGTCGGCGCGGGCGGAGAGCTGGGCGCACAGAGTAGCCAGGCGGCAGGGCGCGCCGCAGGGCTCTGAGGGTGGGTGGCCTTTATGGTAGAGAAACCAGAAGGTCTGGAAGAGTTGCGTGTCGCTCCGCATGCGATATACCAGGTCATGCCAGGCGGCAGGCAGTGCGTTGGGCAGCCCGTAGGTTTCTCGGGCCCTATAGAGGCGCTGCCAGTGCGGCGTGGCTCCGGGCACGTTTGCTTGTGTCAGGTTCAGGATGTAGGTCTCATGGTCCAGGACCACGTGAGAGCTCCCGGGGTAGTTTCCATCTATTTGGTAGACGCGGTAACCTGCAAGGAAGGAGGGCTGACTGGAGAGGAAAGGAGCAAAGGCAAGTCCAGGGAGGGGCCACGTATCCTGCCCACCCTTTGTCCCCCGTCCCCACGGCCCCCCATCCCACCAACTCCAGGGTAAGGAAGGCTCCCTTCCGCCTCACTTACCAGGATTGAGGCTGATGTAGGTGGTGGCGCTGGGCGCCAGGAAGGCTACGGCTAGCGGCCGGCTCAGAGTCTCCTCGTCATAGAAGACCTCAAATTCGTCCACATGAGTGTGGCCAAAGAACTGTCCAGCTAGGGTGTTCTCATACCTGACCAGAACACACTAATTATATTCAGAAGATTCTAGGGAGGGGAGGAAGAGATCTAGGGAGATGGAATGCTTTCTTTCCCCAACCTGTTCAAGTAGCCTCCCCACCGCATGGGGTGGCAGGGATGGTGAGATGCTCAAGGGAATTTCCAACCTCGAGACACTTCATCCCCTCTCCCCAACCCCACTCCCCCGCTCATCTCCCTCCTACCTGGCTACAATTCGGTAATAATTCCAGCTCCAGCTCTTCAGGCAGTGCCCTGGGGGAATGTGGCCGATTATGTGCACCTGGAGGGAGAGTCAAGGGTGGTTTTCAGGGCATCAAGGGGCCAGAGAGTCCTGGCCAGGGAGGGGAGAAGTGAATGAAAGGGCTTCCAGGGGCAACCATGAGTTGAAGTCCCAGGGAACAGCGCCAGAAAATCAGGCTTCTTTGTCCACAGGTGCTCTAGCCCGACCGGAGCCTGCTTCTCCCCTGGCCCCCCGCACCGCCATGTTCCCAACACTCTCCCTCACTTTGTCTCCTCGGTCCTCAGCAGCCTGAAGCTCCCCCACCAGCCACTGGAGCTGTCCTGCGGGATCTGTGGAGTTGATCAAGAGCCAGAAGTTCTCACGGGAACAAAAATTCATATTGAGAGAGATGAGGCGGAGGCCGGGGCGCGGGGAAAGGGCATAGAACCCCCCAATTCTGAAACAAAGTAAACACGAGGGGTCAACACTTGTTCATCATCCTGGTCCTGCATGCCCAGTCCTGTGCGGGGCATTTGGGTGGAGGGCAGAGGCTTACAGGATATCATCCTCATTCTCAAGGAGCTCACATTCTAGCTGAACACCAAACACTACTAATTATAGGGCTCGTCTGGCAGAAAAGAATGGCTCAGAGGGCTGAGGGCTCTAGGAATTCAGGGGAGAAGCAAGAGTGAACTAGACTGGGAAGCAAAGGCCATGCAGAGGGGCTCTCCCTGGGACCTGGGCCCAGGGAAGGTGGGAACATGGGGATGAGCAAAGACACAGACTGGGGCATGGAGATGGTGGCTGGGAGAGTAGGGTCAGATTAGGAGGTGCCCGTGAAGAGCACTGAGGACTCATGCCAGAGCAGTCAGAGACAATGCCCCAGGTTCCCTCCCTTCATTTTCATCCACATTTCTTTTCCCTTCCTGGGTTTCGCTTCCATGGACCTTGAGTACCTGAGGGTGCGAAGGGCTTCAGCAGGCAGCCAGGGCTCCCATGCCTTGGCCATTGCCTCATAGAGCCAGCGGGAGGAATGGTTGCCCTCAATGAACGGGGGAGGGAAGCCATTGACAGGTGTGCTTTCATGGTTGCCCACAGCAGGGTACACTGGCACTGGCCCCAAGAACTTCCTCACAAGGGCTGTGATGGTGGTCAGGGCCCGCAGCTGGTCCTGTCGAGACTGCTGCCAGACGTCATGGGCGGGGATGTCTCCTGTCCAGTACACCATATCAAAAGGGCCGGCTGGGTCCAGCCCACTCAACAGGCTCTCCAGGGTCCGCAGGGGCAGGTCACACTTGCTGTACTCGCCCCAGTATCCAGCACCTGGCTGGGAGGTAGGTGGCAGGCCAGAGCCCCGGCGGCAACATAGTGGGTCCGCACAGTTAGGGTCTGTGCCCTCCAGGTAGTCATGATCCCAGTGCAGGTCAGTGAGGAAGAGGACCCGGCTGACAGGGGCGCCTGGGGCTGGGGGGTTGGGTGGCTTGGGCGGTGGCTTTGGTGTGGCTGGCAAAGAGATGTTCCAAGATGAGAAGATGTCCCAGTGTCCACAGGTGGAGCCTAGGAGCAGGCCACAGGCCTCAGATGGGCTCAGCACTGAGCGTGTCCACACCTCCACCATGTCATCCTCAAAAAGCTGGACAGCCGACTGGCACACAGTGGGTGGTGCTATCTTTAGCAGCTTGCACAGCTTGATGGCCATGGAGCCCACCCGTGCCACATTGGGCTCCTTCTGTGGTGGGAGGAACCAGTGGTGAGATGTCAGAGAGATCAGGGGAACCAGGCTAACCCCTGGCCACAAGCCCTTGCGCTTCCATATCCAAACTGGGGCTGAGTTGGACTCAGTGCCACCATGGTGAGAACTTCAGTGTACCCCCTGCTCCCAGACGTTGCCCTGTGACTGAGGCAGCAGGCCATCGCTTCCTCTTTAGCTCAGTGGCCTGTGGCATTTCAGGCCTTTGCTTCACCCACTGGCTTTCTCAGGCACTGTCTGCATTCTTTTCCTACTTCACAAAGGTCTCAATGGGATGGTGGTGGCACATAGCCATGGGTGTCCCCAAAGGGGAGCAAACTCAGTAAAGGCTCGTAGATGCTGCCCTCTCCATGGGGAATGCCATGGGACCCCCCAGGGCTCCCGCATGGGCCCCCACCTCACCCCCCTTTGGCCTGCTCCACCCGCAGCCCCTTTAGCTCACCTTCAGGCCGAAGTTGATGGCTGTGAATAGGACTTTGCAGACTGGGCAGGTGAGATTCCGCCACCCAAAGGCATTGCGGAGCTGGGGCACTATGGCCTTGAACGTGGCAGGATGGCCTCGGGCAGGAAGAGGGTGGGCTGCTGCCGGGGCCCAGAGAAACGGGGAGTCAGGCAGAGCCAGCGCCAGCGCCAGACCCAGGCCCAGGCCCACCCAAAGGAGTCGGGGGGCTCCCGAGGAGCTGTCCAGTCCTTGCTCCCGGCCAGACCTGGGGTGGCTCTGGCAGGGTGACACTCGGTGGCGCGGCATTGCTGGGCTTCCTAGACAGGGCCGGTTCGCCTGTCCAGCCCCCAGCGGCCTAGGCCCCGGCTGGCCCTCAGGGACCCAGGCGGCGCTGGGGACACCTGATAACTCTTCGCTGTGGTCGGCTGATGGCCCCGCGGCCAGCCGCAAAGCAGCTCCACCCCTTCCTCTTCCTCTGGTCCCCCGCAGCTGATCCTGGCGGCGGCAGCGAGTGCTGTCAACGCTGCGGAGGCGGAGCTGGCGGGGTAAGCCGGGGACCGCCCTGGTTCCCGCCCCTCTACCCCCGCCCCTGTCCGGACCGAGGCCGCGGGGACATCGGGGGTGGACGGTCGGCCCCTGCGAGCAAATCTGCCCTAAGATCCCTGCAATAACTGCCAGGCCGACCCGGGCATTTAATTCGTGAAGAGAGGCGGGGTAGTGGAGAGAGCAGGACCGGGCAGGGATCCTTCCACAGGATGTGTTGCCCCTGCCAAGGAAGCTCCTCCCCTTGGTTTCCCATGCTCTGCCACTGGCGTCAGCACCCTTGAGAATCTTTGAGTCTCTTTTTTTTTTCTGTTGCCCCGGGTACAGTGCAGTGACGTCATCACAGCTCACAGCAACCTCAGACTCCTGGGTTCAAGCGATCGTCCTGCCTCAGCCTCCCCAGTAGCTGGGGCTACAGGCGCACGCCACCACGCCCGGCTAATTTTTGATTTTTTGGTAGAGACGGGGTCGGGGGTGGGGTCCCGCTCTTGCTCAGGGGGGTCTCGAACTCCTCAGCTCAAGAGATTCTCCGGCCTCGTCATCCCAGAGTGCTAGGATTACAGGCGTGAGCCACCGTGCCGGGCTCTTTGAGTCACCTTTGATTCAGATGAGAAATCTCAGGCTTAGAGATGATGAGGTAACTAACAAGCAGTGAAGACCATACAGCTGTGACGACAAAGAACATCGGCTAGAACTTAGGTCCGTCACCGTGTATCCACGATGGTAAAAGCTAACATTTATTGCGTTCTTTACCATGTGCCAAGCACTAACCTAGGCACTTTATACTTACTAATCTTCAGTTCTCACAACAGCCCTAAGAAGTGCGTACACTACTATTACCCCTATTTTACAGATGGGGAAACTGAGGCACTGGGAAGTTAAGTGGCAGAACAGCAGTTAAAACCTAAGCTGTTTGCCTAGTGTTTCACAATGATCCACAGAGCTATCAAGTCCTGTCAGTTCTTTGAGAATTTTCTCTGAGTGAGAAAATTCTTTTCCCCCAGTTCTGTATGCATCATCTCAAAGTATCATGGTAATAATTAGCATGCATTTTTAAGATAATGCACCAGGTATTTTTCTAAGGGCTTAGCATTAATTCAATCCTCACAACAAATTCAGGAGGTAGGTATTATAATTTTCTCCATTTTACAGAGGAGGAAAGTAGGATTAAGTAATTGGTTCAACATCCCACAGCTCGCCAGTAAATGCTGGAGCTGGAATTTGAATGCAACATTCTGGCTCTATACTTTGGTATGTGGGGATCCACTCAGAACTTGGGAGTTGGTATACAGATTATTTTAAGCTGAAGACATTTCAGATTCAATAGATGCAGAAAGAAACCTTTTTGGAGCTTCCTTTATTCTGACTAAAAGCAAAAACTTCTGAGAAATGAGGACTGTCATAAATCTCCTCTTTGGGGAGGCTTACGCAGATGGGAAGCCAAGAGTAAACTCACCATCAGTACCCTCTCTAGGGGAGTTTAATGGCCCTGAAGAGGACAGAAAGCCCACTCATACTGGTATAGGTGAACAGTATCACAAACTTTCTGATCTCCTCTTTGTTCTCTTAAAAACCCATTTGTAGTCCCTAAGGAAACCTATTTTGTTTTCTCCTAGTTTTCTCCCCTCTCCCCTTTCCCCTACCAAAATAGATGTATAAGCCTTTAACTTCAACTGTTTAATGAGCCAGCTACTTCTTTTGTTGGTTCCCCTGTGCATACAAATAAACTCTTTTCTCCTGTTAATTTGTCTTTCTCAGTCTAATTCACAGGCCTCAGGCACTGAACCTAAGAGGGTAGAGGAAAAAGTTTTTCCTCCCTGACAACTACTTCTTTGTTATAACCATAGGCTTGAATCTGTAATCTTCAAGGATTAAAATTCTGGCAGAAGGAAAAGGAGGAAGGACATCTGTATAAAGCACGAGGCATGAAAGAGCCTGGTACATTTGCTATGAAACATAATCTCCCCTTTCCCATTTCCCTGTCAGGGATTTCAAGTAGCCTCATTTCTCCTTAACTGTTACTTGGTACTGCTCCGAATCTCTGTCTTTCCTTTTAGAGGACGCTAATGATCCCAGGGTCCAAATTCTACCTGTTCTCCAAGACTGTAGCTCATGTCCCATCTCCTGAATAACACCTTTCTTGATCACTTTCTTCTTTCTCATTTGCCCAATTTTCTCTTACATAGTGTTGTAAAAGAAAATGAAATTTCAGGACCCTCTAAATTTATTATATCAAGGGGGAAGTTAAGCTCTGGAGACTGATTCAGGTAGCATGTTTGCAATTTTGCTTTTTAGATTATAGCTTAACTCCTCCTCATTGTTCATGTTCTGTCAATGACTAGGAGAGATGTGAGACCAGACCTCCCCGCTTCCAATCACTGATATTTGTTCTAGATTAACTGTCTGCCTTATTGTCCTATACCTAACTCAGACCAGATGGTGCCCAGGACCCCATGACAGTTACATCTTCAGTGTGGGATGTTAAATATCCCTTTCCTGAAAGAAAAAAAAAATCACCTCAACTAATCAGATCTTTGTAACTATGCATTAAGCCTTACATAGAAAGATGTTGAAATTCTATTAAATGCCCTTAAGCTTTGTCTATATAAGTGATGACAAACTTCTACACTTTGGAACACCGACTTCCATCCTTTGGAATCTGTGCTTCCTGGGCAGCTCATCTTCAAACTTTGTGTTTGAACAAACTCTTTTTAAACTATATTCTGCCCCTTTTGATTATTTTAGGTTGACAGTGTTTTTATACATATTGTTGCTCTTGATAAAACCATCACTTGCTGCATATCACACACCCATATCTTTCTGGATGTGGACTAAAATAAAATCTTTTTTTTTTTTTTTTTTTTTTGAGACAGAGTCTCACTGTGTTGCCTGGGCTAGAGTGCCTGTGGCGTCAGCCTAGCTCACAGCAGCCTTAAATTCCTGGCCTCAAGCGATCCTTCTGCCTCAGCCTCCCAAGTTGCTGGGACTACAGGCATGCACCACCACGCCCG
>RJWJ010033540.1:0-17833 GCA_004363605.1 Indri indri | reverse complement strand
TCCTGAGTGCTTGGTGATTATTGTCACATTCATATTTGCAGACGCCCGGAGGGCTGGGGACTATCACTGTTCCATTTTGGTAAAGGGTGGCACTTCCCAAAGGGCACAACCCATACATTGAGGGGCCGGGATTTGAATCTGGGGTGGCTGCAGGGTCCGTGCCGTTAGCCTGTGCTGTGCTGATCTCTCAAAAGCTCCACATGGGGCCTGGTGTAAAATAGATGCTCTACGCACATGAGGAGCCCCAAAGGCACCCACCTGTCTTCCTCGGGTGTGTTGTATTATAAATGCCACAAGAACACTCCTTTTCCTGGGGAGTGACATTTCCTGGGGCTGACTTTTTGAAACAGCTTTATCGAGGTACCATTTGCATTACATAAAATTTGCCGTTTAAAGTGTGCGTTTCAATGATTTTTCATAAATTTAGCAGTTTGTACAACCATCACCATAATCCAGTTTTAGAACATTCCCATCACCCCGACGAGATCCCTCGCACCCATTCACAGTTAATCCCGTTCTCTCTCTAGCCCCAGGCAACCACTAATCTACCTTCTGCCTCTATAAATGTGCCTTTCCTGGACATTTCATATAAATGGGATCGTACGATATGTGATCTTTTGTGTCTGGCTTATTTTACTGCTTAATGTTTTTGAGGTTTATCCATGTTGTAGCATGTATCCGTATTTGTTACTTTTTATGGCCAAATAATACTCCATTGTATGGATGCATCTCATTTTGTTTATCCATTCACCAGTCGCTGGACATTGGGGTGGTTTCCACTTTTTGGGTGTTAGAATAGTGTCGTCATGAATATCTGCATGCAAGTCCTGGGGCCGACTTGAAGACACAAAGGGAGCCAGACTGGTGACCCTTTCTCTTTTCCTCTCTTCTGTCCGGGTTTCTCAGAACCAGGCAGCGGGCAGGTGTTCGTGACTTCAGAGAACCAGCTCGTGTACTACCCCAGCATCACTTACGCCATCATTGGCAGCTCTGTCATCTTCGTGCTGGTGGTGGCCCTGCTGGCGCTGGTCTTGCACCACCAGCGAAAGCGGAACAACCTCATGACCCTGCCCGTGCACCGGCTCCAGCACCCCGTGCTGCTCTCCCGCCTGGTGGTCCTAGACCACCCCCACCACTGCAACGTCACCTACAACGTCAACAACGGCATCCAATACGTGGCCAGCCAGGCCGAGCAGAATGCGTCAGAAGTAGGCTCCCCGCCCTCCTACTCTGAGGCCCTGCTGGACCAAAGGTGCGTGCTGGGTGGAAGAGATCGAGGGGAGGGAGGTCGTGTAACGCGGGGAGAACATGTGCACTTGCCAGGGGTCCTGGGTGTTGCCAACAGCCTGGTTCAGCTGCTGTGGGCAGTAGCAGCATCTGACATTTACGAAATCTTTGCAAAATGCTCCCCTTGTATCATCTCATTTAATCCTCTCAGTCGCCCACTGAGAGAGGTTCTATATTTGCCTCAATTTTACAGATGAGGAAACTGAGGCTCTGGGGTGTTAAGTTACTTGTCTGAGGACAGACAGGATCCTGGCCAACTCGGAGGCCTGCTCCTCCTGGGAATGCCACGCCGGTACATGTTCAGGCCGCTGACTAGCTCCGGGCCCCACCTGCCACCACAGAACAGTGCTCAGTACAGATGAGAGGTCTGGTTAATGTCTGTTGAATGAATGGATAAATGAATGAGAGGATAAACAAGTTCCTTAACGTTGCTTGGCTTCATCTGCAAAACAAAGAAGGTGGAACAGAGCACTCTCGGGCTTTTTTTAAGCAGTAGGGCCCTCCTTACAAATGGAATTGTATGAAACCCCCAAAATATAAAGCCAAAAAGCAGAGTTCTGTAGCCGAAGCAGTTAGTGGACTCAAAGCCTGCCCGGTGTCCCTCTTTCCCTGAGCCCAGGACGCAAGCTGTGTATGGCGATAGGCGTTTTGCAGGCTGTGTTCCTAGGGTGACAGGGCTCTTGCTTGGACCCTCTCCGGTGGCAGCTCTTGTATTATTTAATCTTCATTTTTCCTCCTCACTGAAGGTAAACAAAGCTTCAGGGGTCACGGAGGGGGTGGCACTTAAGGATCTCTCTGCAGGTAAGTGTAGGGATGCAGGACCTCCCCCACCTGATGGAGTCCCCACTCCTAACCTCTCCATTCGTGCCATCCAGGGCAGGGTGAGGCTACAAGTGCTGAATCTGGAGACAGAGTGCCTGGGTTCAAATCTCAGCATTGCTGCTTACTAGTTATTTCTCATCCTGGGCAAGACATTTAATGTCACGGTGCCTCAGTTTCCTCACCAGTACAACAGGCAAAAAAAGCCTACCTCACAGCATACGTGTGAGCATTAAATAAAGTAACAAATGGAAGGTGCATGGCAAAGTTCCCAGCCCACGGGAAGCCTTCAGTAGATGAAAGCTAAAAACTGAAATGTCTTTTCTGTTAAATACATTCATTTCAAGCCCGTTCTACAGACAGAGACTGAGGTGTTGAGAGGGTGCCCTCTCACATACCCCAGTTCGCAGCCAGGAAGAGCTGGCTTTCAGTGAGAACCTCGACTTCTGTGTACCCATCAGAGGCCCAGTCGAGACCACAGCCCAGCTGCTTGGCCGTGGGGCTTCTGGCTGGTGGGGCACAGTGACTCCGCTAAACCACTCAGGTCGAGCTGAGGGACTTGCGTGGCACCCTCGTTCTGGGTCCACCCAGAGGATGTGGTTCTGGCACTGCCAGTTGTCGTGGGCCAGCCATTTCTCACTGGAAGCATCACCTCGGAAATGGGCCGAAGTTGGCTTGTCTTGGCTCTAATGTGTTCTTTTCCCTCCCCCCTCCCTGCCGCCCCTGCCACCCCAACCCACTGTCCCCATTGCAGGCCCGCGTGGTACGACCTCCCTCCGCCGCCCTACTCTTCGGACACGGAGTCTCTGAACCAAGCGGACCTGCCCCCCTACCGCTCCCGGTCGGGGAGTGCGGACAGTGCCAGCTCCCAGGCAGCCAGCAGCCTCCTGAGCGTGGAGGACACGGGCCACAGCCCGGGACAGCCCGGCCCTCAGGAGGACACTGCCGAGCCCAGGGACTCTGTGCCCAGCCAGGGCACTGAAGAAGTATAAATTCCAGTTATTCCAAAGTCCATATGGGTTAATCTGCTCTGACTTGTTACCATTCTAACAACCTATGTGCATGGGAAGCTCTTTAAGCACCTGTAAAGGTGTCTCAAGTTACAGTTTGGGGTGTCGGCTCTCCCTCCATTCCGCTCCTCCCCGAGATTTCGGGGGTGTGTTTTAGAGGGCGACTTGGCATTTTTCTGGCCCTTCTGTTGACACGATCTGTTGTGCATCTTTTCTGGGAGGTCACTCTTCCTTCGAGACCCAGGATCGCAGCCTCACGTTGCACGTCATTCTTCTGTTTCTGTTGGGCAGGCAGCCCGATAGAATGGGATTTAAGTGGATTTGCAGAAAGCGGTGTTTCCGTGCTGTGTTGGATATTCAGAAGGGCAGAAGACACCGGACCAGACTTTCTCTGCTGGGCTGCTGCCTTATCACGTTTTGGGATTTAGGTTGGATGACCCTACCAGGAGGCCATCACCGCCTTACACGACCCTGTATGCTGCCCTCGCTTCAGCAGAGGCAGTTGCCAAAGAAAACTTTTAACATAAGAAACACCCTTCAGCAATCAGCAGTGGCATTTTGGTTTTGTGAAGGACTCTGAAACTGTCTACGCTGGATAGATTCTGACTTTAGAATTTTGCCCAAGAGTCTTCATTTTGAGAGCTTTCTCCGGCAGTGTATCTCATCAGCCTCATCCCAGATTAGGCAGGAAAGCCCTGCCGTGAGTTTATTCAAGTTCTCAGCTCCTGAAATGCAGGCTGCCAAGAGCCTTGGCTTCACAGTCACTAGCTTGGTTTCTGGACTGTCACCCTCCCAGCCGACCTGACTTGCGTTGACCAAAAATCGGATCTGGCCCTTTGTGCCTGTAAACCACACACCCAGCCCGTCTTGGCTTGTTCATGCAGCTTCAGCACTTGCCTCCGAAGTTCTCTTGACACTTACAAGTCTGTTTTACCTGTGCATTTGGACTTGAGGACGCTGGTTTTTAACATACGTGACAACCATATTCGATACCTCCTGTGAGAGCTCCTGGCTCCCTGCACTGCACACGCTCCTCTTCCCAGGGTCCCCAGGCCGGCGCCCCTCATTAGGGTCAGGGTTAGAGTTAGGGTCAAGGTCAGGGTACTAACAGAGTTAGGGTCCTAACATCCCAGTACTTTCTCCTCTGAGACACATGGGCAGTAGACAATTTGGAGTCAAGATTTTTCCATTTGGATTTTTGAAAATATCTTTCAGAAATGCATTTGAAACGGTGTGTTTGTTTTTTCCCTTCTAGTTAAGGGACTATTTATGTGTGTATAGCAAAGCTGTCTCTTTTTTTGTTTTTCCTTTAGCAAGGTCCAAAGAAAGATGCAAAAGGAGATCATGCCTTTGTCCCGCCGAGCCCCGTGATAACAAGTCACTCCAGACTAACCTGTGTGCCAGACGTTTGTGCGTTGTTGCACTTTGAGGTTATTATTTATCCAGTTCTTGAAGGATGCAGAAAGAGGGACTCATCTCTCCCTCAGCCTGTAGTTTCTGTGTGTGTGCCCTAGTTATCCTCTTTCTCTGTGCCCAGCCAGCCACAGGGCCCACCTGCCTGAGGGAAGAATGGGCAAAAACTTAGGCGTTAGTTGGCAAGAAACCACACTGACAGATGAGGGCTAAAACTGGAACCAGGTGGAGCCACTCCGGGCAGCTGTCACCCATTCAAGGCTTCTTTCCACAGCTGCAGAAATGTTCAGTAACCTGTTTGATGCTAATTAAAACAGCCTGCAGGAAGGGAGGTGAGGTGGCATTCAATGATCCTGTTCTGTAGACTTCTTTTTTTAACCAAATCCAACGTTTGTTACAGGAAAGTTAGCCACTTGGTCCTTTGTTGTGTGGGGTTTTTTTTTTTTTATTTTTTTTTTTTCTGTAAAGGAAAAGAACCTAGTTGCTTGTATCTTTCATTTTTAAAATAGCACTTGAGTTATTTTCTGAGTAATCCAATAAAGAAAGAACTTTGATGGCAGCCAGAATGTGTTAGGAACTCTGGCTGAACATTTCATCTCCTGTGAGTCAGAAGGGCTTTATTTCTCCCTTTGATGGGCCCTTGCTTCTTTCTGGTGCTCTGGAAGTTGTTTAGAGGAAAAGATTCTAATTTTAATTAATTGTGCAGTGAGTTAATCTCACGTGCTTTTCTGCTTCCAGGCATCTTAGGAAAAACAAATGGTTTTAGTAGATAAGGGAAGCCTATTAATGTTGTTTTTCAAAACAAACACAGGGACATTTTTATTACAGATTTGATTTTTTTAATGAATGTTTTGAAAAATATATAAATAGGACACCAAAGCTGCAGGGTTTTGGGGTTTTTTTTTTTCCCCTATTCAAGATGGCAAGTAAGTGACCAGCAATATTTTTTAACTCATTTTAACCAGGATTGTTTTATACGTTGCTTAAATCTACGCCAACCAGAAAATGATCTCTGCTCTCTTTTCTCAAATGAGATCAGCGTTTTATTTTAGCATTAAAATAGTTTCACTGTGATCGCTAGCTTATCAACCCTTTCTACTCAACCCTCTCTACCTTGAAATTGACGTTTTTAAAAAATGCAACTAAGTGGTTAATAAATAATGTGTGATGTTCAAAGTTAATGTAAACTGGAAAGGTTGTGTGTGGTTGCTTTTTGTCTTTCGGTTAGGCTTGGTTTCATTTTGTTTTTTTAATTTTTATACTTTCAAATAAACTTGCAGTTTCATTCTTTCTATTTGTGTGAATGGTTCTTGACCCACTTATCTGACCTATAGCAACATAAAGAGTGGATATCACTTCTGTCCTAACTTCTGCAGTGAGTTTATGCCATAATAAAATGAGAAAAAGGAAGAATATATGGTTGGGACCTCAAAATGTGATGGATACGTAAGGATTCTACAGGCAGTGTGATTGGAATACAGGGGTAAAGTTAGTATCACAGGCCCTGGGAAGCATAAAAGAAGCTGCCTGTTTCTACCTTAGCTATAGCATTGTTCGAGGGAAAAGGACAAGTGGCTGAAATAACTGTACAGATTCTGACCGCGTACTCAGGGGTACACTACCGCTCCTGCACAGATGTGCTGGTCATTAGTTTCAAACCACAAAGGGCTCGGATTGGCCCCACCAATGATGGGACCATCTTTACACTCTAATAAGTCTAGTCTCGGAGTCACGTGTTGACTAATGCAACAGGGATAGTTGTGTGTGAAGTCGGGATGTCCCACGGGTCACCACCACTACTGCCACCACCACCCATGAACAGGGGCAGTAACTCCAGCCTTGGCCAAGATTGAAGTGTACATGGAAATCCAGACGCAGGACCCACAGAATCAAGATTTAGATCATGTATCGGTCCCCAGTTCTCTCAAAAAGGAGACTGGGCTATCAGGTAGGGGTGTCCCAAGTTTATGCTATGTCATGTCCTGCCACTGGTGGTCTAGAGTAGACCTCCCCAGACAGCATACTCCAAAGGTTTGTTGAAGATACTCATCCGTCAGAGTACCTTATGAATACCATTTTTTTATGGCTGCTAGGGTGAAGAAACAATTGTAAAGCACTAATCTAGAGCAGGGGTTGGCATACTTTCTATAAAGGGCTAGGTAGTAAATATATTTGGCTTTGTGGCCATATGGTCTCTGTAGCAACTACAAAAGCAGCCATAGACAATACATAAATGAATGGGTGTGGCTGTGTTCCAATAGAACTATTCACAAAAACAGGCAGCTGGCTAGATGCGGCCTGTGGTTTGCCAATGATCTAAAGGATCATTTCCACATTGGGTTATGGAGCTAAAGCTGAGAGAAAAAACAGTTGTACCACAGCTTGGGGGTATTAGAAGCTTAAAATGACACCAACCCCCCAAAAAATTCAAGGCCCCTTTTATCTCTCTTCAATGAATACGAAAATACAGGATTAAGATGAACAGAGCATGTCCTAATGAGGTCCTAACAGCAGGGTTGAATGTTGCAATCCTAGTCAAAAAACTACTCTCACTGGGAGTAATAGACAGCGGTCTGTCTTTTAGAGAAGGTCCATGGGAGTGAGTGACTCGGGAGGTGTTGTCCATATTCTCCATTTAGTTTGCAACCCTAGGCAAGGCAGCAGATTCAAAGAGTAAACTGAACGAGAAAGAGATTCAGATGGCCGCAGTAGAGGTGTAATGAATGTGCACAAGGAAAGGATATGCACCGAACGAGACCCTCAGAGAAAAGGTGAGAAGATATACTGACTCCCTTGACATCCTATAGTTAAACAAGTTCATGGCACATTCATTAGAATTCCCTGTTATAAGTAATAGAAATCCAATTCTTATAAGATTAATTGTGTTAACTTTTAGAACGTATATTGTCTGATGCAACCAAGTTCCAGGGTATGGAACTGTTGGTTTCAAGCAGGGCTGGATCCATTTGCTCCACAGCTGTCACTAGGAATCTGTTTTTCCCTTGACAGTTTCTCAGCCCTGCTTTGCTTGGTGTTGGCTTCATGGAAAAGAGAGTCCAAGGAGATCCAGGTTCATGATCTCAGAAGAGACACTCTCTCCTAGCATCTATAGAAATTCCTTTAAATGGACTCAATTGGTCATTTTGGTCATGTGGCCATTACTGTGGGTGGGACTCCTCCCTTGATTGACAGCCCCACCTGAGTTACATGGAGTAGCAAAGGGGAATTCTCAGTTCCTCTTCCCATGTGGAAGAGTCTGGTAGTAAACAAAATGCCAATAATATATCTACCATAAACCCTCTCCAACGAATGGGACCCCCACTGGCTGGCACAATTTTTAATACACACAAGAAATTGCATACAACTGCAAGCCTCAGGCAACATAGGCATGAAATGGTCTGGAAGAAGCAGAGGCAGTGTTACAGTGAACACTTCAGCTGAGAGACTCAACAGCATTTCCTATGAGGCAAGGTCAGTTTCAAGTCGGCCTTGAGTCATAGGCGCTTTTTGAGATGGTCGCGGGTAAAGACATCGAGGAGGAATTCTGCCCTAAAGATGCCTGAAGTGCTTCGTGGGCTCCAGAACTGTCCCTGAGCCTCTGAAAGTGCTGAAATGGGGCACTTATCCCACCAAGAGTTCCCCCAACCTGCACAGCATTTTTAAGGTGATGGACCAGAGATACATTCCCATTCATCAGCCTTGTCAAGCTACCTCACAACCTAGACTCAAGTATGCGTGTTGTGAACGAGGCTTTCCATAGTTAACCTTTCACCTACACCTAACAGAATGCGTCGATATCTAGAGAACCACCCACTGGAAATTCTGGAACAGCTGGTGTCACAGGAGCTAAGGGGCTGAATTCCCATCAGATTTGGAGCTTGAAGGCATCACCGTGGGGGACTGTGATGCTGTATTGGGAGAAGCATGTTTATTTAAATAGAGGAGGCCTCAGTGGTCTGAGCAAGGATAATTCACTGTCAGGTTCCCATATGAGGCTGCACCTGGCTTTACATGCCTTTCACATTCACTGGGGAGTCCTCCCAGTGAGCCAGCAGAGGAGCAGGCCCTTGAAGGAGCACGCGTGGGCAGTGTTTGCGGGCCAGACCCAGGAGCAGCACACACATCCTCTCACCTTCCATTGCCCAGAGCCTGGGCAGCCCCGTAGTCACGCCTACCTGCTAGAGAGGCTGAGAAGGTAGATTAGCTGTCTGTCGGGAGAACCAGAAGTGGATGTTGGTGCTGGTCACCAGGTATGTGTTTGCCCTCTTCACACATAGAAGAGTGTAACTCACCCGCTCCTGGAAGAAGACACCCAACCACCTCAACTAATCAGATTCAAAGTCTAGGATCTGGTGAAAATGTCTATGTCAGGTCCAAATGTGGTGCCTCTGGAAAGACAGTTTCCCAGTCCTGCATAGCTCTCCTCACCTCTCTTCTAGATGGTTTCCCTTCAGCCTGTTCTCAGATCTGTGAATAACTTTCAGCTCACTCAGGATAAAAGTCAAAGTGCTGGTCTACAGGACCTTACCCCACCTGGCTCCTCTGTGACCTATCCAGTCTTGTTTTTGCCTGCTCCCTCTTCTCCCTTACTCTGCTCCAGCTGTCCTGGCCACCTTGCTGGCTCTAGAACCCACCGGGCACAGTCTCAGCTCAAGACCTTTGTTCTTGCCCTTCCCTCTGTCCGAACAGCCTTCTCCAGATACCCAGAATCCTCCTGCACATCAGAGAACCACCAGGAGCCACTCAGAATCTTGATGTTGATGTCTTTAGGACCTCAGCTATGGCCACACTGACTCATACAAAAGAGAAGTACCAGATACCCTTGACCAAGACACTGATAGTTACCACCCAAATGATTTTGAGTGATTTCTAGACCAAATCAGTACATGGGAACCTGGGAAGGTGCATCAGGGAGCATGTTCATAAAATGTAATGGGACCAATGCTAATGTGATCCATGGGTCAGGAGGTGAGTTGACTTAAGATATACCTTGAAATTAGAAATAATACACCGGCATGTGCAGAACAAGAGGTAGGGACCGAGGTGGTACCTGAACTCATGCCCACCTGGGGGCCTGCTCTTTTGGTGGCCTTGCATGAAGTGTGACTCTTTTGCAAGGCAACTTAAGCCAGACCCTCATCTTGGAAGCGTGTTCCTGGTGTACCAGTCTGAATCCACGAAGGGCACACGGACATGCCCGGCAACTTCTAGTTTTAGGACCACAGATTCTGTTTGGAGATGGTGGCATCCCCAGTTTGGAGATGAGGAACTGACACCTTGCTCAAACAGGAAAAAGAGAGAAATTATATACTGCAAAGAGAAGACAGGGTTGGCCTCCTTGTTAAGTGAAAAGTAGACTGCTTAAATACTCAGCCCTCAGTTGACAGCAAGTGACTGAATGCGAATGTCTTGACCCCACTTGCTGGCTTGGCTTAGATCTAATAAGTGGCTCTTTCGTGAACATGCTGTTTGTGCTTGCCTGGTGCGTCAGCTGGGATCCATCAGAGCCACTACAAGTGTTACAGGAATAAGGGATTTGATATGGAAATTAGGGCTTACCCTGAGGCAGAAGGAGCCGGTGGAGTGATGCTCTAGAATGCCACAGCTGGAGGATCCGAGACACAGTCTCCAAGGACACTAGCCTGGAGCCTGGGGGCGGGGGTGGCGGGGACCGGAGCTGGCAAGGAAGGCCAAGAAGCCTTCACGATAAGTCTCTAAAATGGTACTGCAACAGGTGAGCTCATGGGGGCACTGCAAGGCCCCATGTCTGGCCCCCCCATTACCTTGAGAATAAGGATTTCTGCCTTTCAAACCTCACGTGGGCCCCCTTCATGTCACACCTACCCCTGAACCCACAGGAAGAAGAGGGTTGCAGGAAATGTGGGCCAAGAGTGGAGACAACAGTCACCACAGCCCACCTAGGGGACATGATCTTGGGCCATGCAGTGGTTTCCAGAATAGACACTCTGCCCTCCAGCTGAAAGGGTTCATATTATGTAGCAAATTGGAGTCAGGGAGTGTTCAACTTCAATTTCTTTGTATTTAATGAGAAAAGGGAATTTCATTTTTGACCTTTAATTTTTCTAGGCATAGCCAGTCATCGGAGCTCACAGTTTTCAAAACTCGGAAGATCCCATTATGTTATTTGGTATACTCTCTGGTAAGTTATTTGGACAATTTGTGGGGGCCTCATTTGTGTTGGGAAATAGAAAGGTGTAACTTTGGAGGAACTTTTTTTTTTATTAACAATCAATTTTGGTTGTGAACAGAACCTTCTACTGCGCACGATGAGTCCCAGGGAGACCATAAAGAGGCAGCTGTGGATGTGGAGTGGGCACATTGTGAGGACAGGAGTCAGCGGCTGCCTCCTTCCCTCGGAAAAATGGCCAGTAGGTTGGCCGTGGGTCTGGGTGTTGAGTCAGATGAGGTGGAAGAGAAAACACGTTGGACAGTGTAAGGCTGCCTGCCCGTCCATGGTGTCTCTCTCCTGCTTACTGACACCTTCTCATTGGAGCAAATTTACTAAGTAGGAGTCAATAATCAAGGAGAAACATCCACTGGGCCATGTTAGCCAGAGAACAGATTGCTCAACCTTCAGTTTCCAGAAAGAGGAGAATTAATCGACCTTGAGGAGGTCTCTCGTCCTCTCCCCCACTCTCTGTCCCTTGGTTAATGAGTTTTTAAGACACGGCTGCTCCTCGGAGCAAGCAGGGTGGCTAAATGTCCTCAGAGTTTAATCTGCAGTCCTGATTGTCCCCACTGGAAAATCTGAAGGTTTAGATTTGAGAAGCAGAATGTAACAGGAGACCTTCATTTTGGTTTTAGTTAATAGCCATGTTTTTCTGATCAGCCTTTCCTGGAGAGATATTTGAAAACGACTGGATACTTAACATTCATTAAAATTGATAACTTGGTTTTATCTTTGGCTCTTGCCTCCGCACTCAAACACAATTTGCAGACCAGCCACCCAAAGGAGGTATTTGACCCACAGATTAATATTTTAATCGACTTGTAGACTATTATTTTTTCCTTTTAATCTGTTTCCAACAGTTAAAGTTCACAAGAGTTCATATAAATATCTGGATTTCTGGCTTCTTTTAAAGAACTAGAAGATCTAGCAATCCTGGGGTCCCTTCCCACGTGTCAGACATATCTCAACTGAGCAACAGCTGCCTTGTCCGGACAGAGCCGTATTTTGGTGCACAGTTCAGCGGCGTAAGTACATTCACATTGTTGTGCAACCGTCACCACCATCTCCAGAATTTTCCCATCTTCCTAAACTGAAACTCTGTACCCATGAAACACTAACTTCTCATTACCTCCACCCAGCCCCCGGCACCTAGGATTCTACTGTGTCTGTGAATTCAATTACTCTCTGGCTTCCTCCCGTAAGTGGAATCGCACAATGTTTGCCCTTTTGTGTCTGGCTTATTTCACTTAGCATAGTGTTTTCAGGATTCGCCCATGTTGCAACATGCCTCAGAATTTCATTTAAGGCTGAATTATATTCCATTGTATAGATGTACCACATTGTGTCTGGCTATTCATCTGTCAGTGGACGTTTGGTTTGTTCCCACCACTTAGCCAGAGTGAATAACGCTGCCATAAACATGGGTGTGCTGATATCTGTTCAAGTCCCTCCTTTGATTTCTTTTGGGTCTATGCCCAGAAGTGGAATTGGCCCAGCTCCTTTTGAACATCCTTCCTAGATTTGTTTTTATGAGTCTCGCCTCCCCCGGGAAGAAGTCAGCAACTCTTTCCCGGGCTCCTTAAGAACTAGGGCTCAGCTACATGACCTGGGCTCAGCTGATGAGACCTACAAGTAAGATTTTACGTGAAAGAGAGCAACATCAGAGGAATGTCAGGGTTCAGGCCAGAGATGGGGCAAGCATCTTAAAGGCGCCCAGCACTGGTGGTGCCAGCAGCAGGTGCCCATGTCAGAGGTGGGGGTGAGGGGCGGCATCTGTAGCAGATGGAGCTCCCCGCGTCATCGCTGGGGTACCAAGTCTCCTACACAGCCTCGAGCCTGATTCGCTGGTCCTCCCAGAAATTCTCCAAGCCGCTTTCTTAATGAATTCCTTTTCTGTCTAAAGCAGCAAAATGGGTTTTATTATTTTCAGCAAAGATCCTGACTGGTCTGATCTTCAGTGCAGGTGGGATGCAAGAGAATGAGCACTGGATTTGGAGTCCAAAAATTGTGAGACTGGGTCTCGGCTCTGCTGCTGTGTTACCAAAGCTCAGTGTCTTGTCTATGGAATGGTTGTAATAGTCTTTACTTCATGCAGCAGTGAGAGATCCACACAGTATTTCAAAGGAAAGTCCCTTGTGAAGGGCAACAGACATTTTTAATGGGAAGTCATGTCATTGTTCCTTCACTAGGGCTCCAGGCTGCCCTTGCTTTTAAATGCTAAGTAATTTGGGAATTTGCATTAAGCAGATCACTTCAGGGCAAAATCTTGAATGCACTTGCACCCAGGTATTGAGTGGGTTCGTTCGGTGCCATTCTGGACATTAACAAGTAGGAGAAGACAGGGATGGGGAAGGAGAGTTATTCATGGGGCAGCCACATGATGATGCAAGTGGCCAAAGGCAGAGGAGGAATGCTAGTAGTAGTAGTAGTACTACTAGTACTACTGCTAGTAGTAGTAGTTGTAGCATTCTTGGTCAGTTATTTGTGCTAAGCATTTTGCTACCATATAATCCTCTGAATCAGGGGTTAGTAAACTGTGACCCACAGGCTAAATCTGGCCCACCACCTGTTTTTTTTAAATAAAGATTTATTGAGACATAGCCATGCCTATTCATTTACTATTTCCATGACTGCTTTCATGCAGAGCTGTAGAGCAAAACAGAGACCATATGGCCCTCAAAGCCTAAAATATTTGCTATCTGGCCCTTTATAGAAAAATTTGCCTACCCTTGCTTTGAAGGAACCCTGGGAGATGGCTACTATTACTTCACCCCCTTTCCAGATTGAAAACTAAGGCCAAGAACTGTAAGGAGCTTACTCTAAGACGCAAAGCTAGTAAATCCTCAGTCTCAGATTTGAGCTCAAAGGCCAGGCTCCAATCACTAATCCCTCCCCTGGAGGGAACCCTGGGCCCCAGAGGGTGCTTTGACATTTTGCTCCACTTCTCATCTGAGCCCAAAGCTTACTTGGACTGGATTCATCTCAGAGAGTAAACAACCACAGACTGTGGATGGTGCCGCGGCACATGCTCCTCTGGAGAGGGGTTCTCGGGGCCGGGCACCCACTCACTGCCTGTCAGGGCCGAACTCAAGAAGTGGGGAGCCAAAGGGACAGCTCGTGCCCTGAGGCCTTCCCAGTTCAATCACTTGCCCACATCTGTGATTTTTGGTTGACTTCGCAATCTTAGTACTGGTGTCATGAAACATTTCAGGGTTGGGGGAAACAGGTGGCAGGAAGCAGTCAGGAAGCCCCTGGCAGACAGATGGGTCTTACAGGAGAAGGTTGGCCCATTGGTGTGCAGCCTGAGAGACTGGGCTGGTGCCTGGGCCCTGCTCAGAAGCCTCTGCCAAGCAAATGAATGTTGATAAAATGATTCCGTTTCAAAATGAGATTCCCATGGCCCTGACTACCACTCAGAATTGGCCCATTTGTCATCTCAGGGTGTGACAGAAAGATCCTCTATTATGCATAATTCCTGAAGATAGACAAGCCCAAGCCAGTCCTGGCCACCCTGTGCCTCAGGACTTTTTCATGTCTGAGCCCCTTCTCTGTGCCTGAGCAACCCCATCTGTAAAATGGGAGAGCAGCTGGCCAGCAGCCCAGGGAGCACCCCATGCCAGGCAGTCTGGGTCCCACGAGACCTGCGTGCAGCGTGGCTGAACTGGCAGCAGGAAAACGCTACCTCCAAAAGGCAGGACAGGGGGTTCTGCAGGTAGTCTCTCCATAGGCCTTATATCTTGAATAAATTGCATGTTGGAATTTAATTTGGAATCCCTGCTGTTTCCTTGATGAACACAAACCACACCGCAATCACAGTGATGAAACGGGCTGCTGCCACTCCTGACAAGGGTGATCTATCTGAGCAGGGAGGGAGGGGACAGGCAGTTGGCAGGTGGCTGGTCGACCCCTGCTGGGCACATTCTCAATATCTCTCCCTGATGGAGAAGGGCCCTCAGGGGAGAGAAAGGCCTTTAGGGGACAAAGGTTGTATACTGTAACAGCTCTCGGCACCGGGCGGCAGGGAGAGAAGTGTTTCAGGGGACTTTCTTGGATTGCACCCCATGGCTTATTGCCCACTGCAATTTCCTGAGCCCGGCCAATACTGGATACAGCTGATTTAGCTCATGATTCGGGTCTCAGAATCTCACCTCCTCCACTGTCCCACTATGGGAGGAAATAAACATGTATTGAGCACTTACTATGTGCCAGGCACTGGGCACTGCTCTCTCCTCAGCCTCCTCACTGGGTCTTCCCTGTGGGATGATCACCTCATCCGCTGGATGCATTTGGGAGAGTTGGCCATTCATGGGACCGCGTGAAGCAGTGCGGGGAGCCTGCCTGCCCCCGTCTCTGGGTGGAGAGCAGACTGTGCAGAGGCCACTGCTGGGAGCCAGAGCCTGGTGTTTGCTCTCCAGCTCCTCCTCCTGGGAGGAGACGGAATGGTCACTGCGGCCGTTTTTGCAGAGGGATAGCGCGTGGAGGTAGAAAAAAGCCTCGGACTGGGCTTATACTCTCAAAGCTGATTTTGAGCCCCATTTTGTTCAGTTCTTCGTATTGCTACATTATAGGCCAGAATTCAGGAAAGGAAGAAAGGGGCTGTTGCTCCCAACCTAACCCCCAACTTACAGGCACTGGAGCCGAATATTCTGCGGCAGGCTGGGGGTGCTGCAGCAGAAGAGACTATTCCAGAAACTGTCCCATGCCACCCAAGCGAAGGACATTGCCTGCTGAGCCCCCAACACATCTGCTCCCCGATACTCCTAATCAAGTCATCAGAGAGGAGGTGCAGAAAGACCCAGGGAGCTCCCCAAAGCAGAAGCCAGAAGGACAGAGGCAAATCCTCTGGAAAGTTCACGTACAGGCCGTGCACCCTAGAGCAGCAGAATGAACACTGATCTCATAGTCCATGGGCCTGAATTTAAATCCTGGCTTTATACCTAGCTTGCTCCGTGGTCTTTTCAGGGTTAAGCTTCCATAGGGGTAAAGAATGTCAAATAAGCAACTGTTAAAGCATTAGATTTTGTTATTCTAATGTGATTAATGGACATAGGAAAGCCCAAAGCAACAGGTCACGAGATCCTGCGTACTCATGGTGACGCCCCGCTGGAGACAAATGGCGTCTGTATCTTAGGTCTCAGATTCAATCATTCATTCTACAAACACTTGGAGGCCTGCAATGTGCTCACTGTGCCAGGAGGTGTGAACTCATTATGAAACAAGGAAGCTCCTAGTCTCACGGGATCACCATCAAAGGGACAGGAGGATGGGGCGTAAGCACAGATGGCTGACTGCAGGCAACCTCAGCATCTCTCGATGTCACTGTGGTGATTAGGACACAGGTTTAACTGCTTGACTGGCAGTTCAAACATAGGCATCCAGGGATGCTCTGACGGCTCTAGGATATCAGGGACTGGATTCCCTCCCCGCTGTGTCTCTGCCACCCTGGTGTGTTGCCCTCATCTGCTTGGCCAAAGATGGTCCACCACCACATCCACTTTCCAGCCAACAGGAAAGAGGAAGAGGAGAAAAGGATGGCATGATCCAGAAGTTGCACATTTCACTTCTGCTCACGTTCTATCAGCCAGAGCTTCATCATTTGGCCACACCTAGCTGGTAAGGAGGTTGGGAAGGGTGGGGTTTTTCAGGGGTAGCCATGTGCAGTGCCCAGCTAAAGATCAGGGATTTTATTCCTATGCAGCGGAGAGTGGAAAATGGGGAACAAGCCATTGCTGCCATACTTACTCTCGCTCTATTTTAAACCACAACTAAAAACAAATACAGCAGACTTAGCCCAGTATAGGTCAAGATGATAGAGTCCACACCCTCCGAGCACGCAGACTGGTTGGAAACAGAGAATGAGGAGTGTAGGACTGTCTGCTTCTCCGCTTGTAGTGAGGGGCCAGTCAGGAAAGCAGCCACTCTAGGTATTTCAAACAGAGGGGAATTAGTACAGGGAATTGGTTCTGTGGGTGAAGGAAGAGCTGAGAAGCCAGACAACCCAGAGACCAGCAACTTTAGGAAGTTATTTCACTCCCAGGCTGGAGGGACCAAGGGAAGAGTCACAACCATGGTGGCTGATGCCCACTGGGACCTGGGACTGCAGAAGGAAGAGCTGTCCAGCAAGAGCTGGAGCCAAAGAGGAGATACAGCCACAGCTGGAGTTGCCACTTGAGGCAGAGCAAAAGATGAAGGAATATTCTGGCTTCTCCCTTCCCTTTACCTGTCAGTGCTACACATTGGCCAAAACTAGCTAGAAGCCAGCTGAAAAGAGATTCCTTTTTCTTTTCTTTTCTTTTTTTTTTTTTTGAGATGGGCTCTCACTCTGTTGCTCAGGCTAGAGTGCAGTAGCATCATGCTAGCTCACAGCAACCTCAAACTCCTGGGTTCAAGTGATCCTTCTGTTTCAGCCACCCAAGCAGCTGGGACTACAGGCATGCGCCACCATGCCCGGCTAATTTTTCTATTTTTTGTAGCAATGGGGTCTCACTATGTTGCTCAGGCTAGTCTTGAACTCCTGGCCTCAAGCAATCCTTCTGCCTCAGCCTCTCAAAGTGCTGGGATTACAGGCAGGAGCCACTGTGCCCAGCTTGGAAAGAGATTCTTGAATGCATAGTTCTCTGCAGTGCAGAGCAGGCGGGAAAGGATGGCAGATGGATTTGAGCACAGACAGGCCAGCACAGAGCCAGCAGCACCCAAGGGACAAACCTTGGAGTGCATTATTGGAAAACTGTATTTTCTCCGGGCTACAACTAATTAATATGACAGAGTGGGCTTTGATTTTTATAATAAGGTAGAAGCTGGATCCCTGATTTTGGAAAAGGATAAAGCACATTAGAAAGTAGAAGTTTCCTATTATCGTTGTAACAAATTACCATCAATGCAATGGCTTAAAACAACACAAACTTATTATCTTATAGCTTAGGAGGTCAGAAGTACAAAACGAGTCTTACTGGGGTAAAATCAAGGGTGTTGCCAAAACTGCGTTCCTTCTCGAGGCTCCAGAGGAGGGAACCCATTCCTTCCCTTTCGCACTTTCTACAGGTTGCCACATGCCTTGTCTCTTGGCTGCATCACTCCAACCTCTGCTTCTGTCACTTTTTTTTTTTTTTTTTTT